>JBAOKB010000051.1:0-123871 GCA_037044905.1 Hortaea werneckii | reverse complement strand
CCCCTTGTCCCACGGTAGACCCTGAAAGATGCGTCAATATAGCGAAGCTCAGCCGGGGGTCTTTTGTAGATGGGATAGTAGTTGAATAATGTGTAGACGATAACGGCCATCGCAATTCTAATTATTAGGACTGTGCAACGTCCTTTCCGCCGCGCCGGCCGGCTGGCTGGCGGAGGCAGTTCTGTCATCTCGTCCGTCGGAAGGAGGCGAATAGTGCGGTGGAACGCTTCACCATCTTGTGCCTTTCACCAGTTGGTCGCACTTTCCTTACTCTCTCTCTTGCTGTCCTGCTATCGCTTTCCAACTACTGTCGTTCCTTTTGCTTGCTCGCGATTTCTAGTCATTCTCTTGGTCATATCCAGAAGTAACGGGTTTTGCTTCTCTTCACGAGTAACTGAATTGGAAGTGCGTCAGAGGCGCCGCCCGGCTATAAAATGCTCGCTGGTACGAGCGGGAACGTTTCCCAGGGTGAGTGAGGCGGCATATGTGAGCCCTCAAAGAAGGGGTCTGACCTGATTTACATGCTGACATTGAAATTGCAGTATGTAAAAGATGGCGCTCGCTCCCTCCGCCCAGTGAAAGATCCAATCCTAACGACAGTGTTCCCGCTGAATAGATCCGCAACATCGCCGTCTTTGCCACGCTCGTAGTCGCACTTTTCCTCCTGCTACATTCCTTCAGCATCGGACCCACCGAGATCGAACATACAACCCGCGAATCCCTTCAAGCCATCAACAAATTCGCCCCCGCGTCATGGCGGGCAACGCGAGCGAAAGTCACCAAGGTGACTGCGCTGTTCGGCGAGGAAAACGAAATTTACGAAGCTGCGATTCGAACACACGATGAGCACAACCGACTACACGGGTACGAGATGAAAGTCCTACGCGAGAAGGTCGTGAGTTCGTTCTGGAGTAAGCCGGCCTATCTCCTCGCTACGCTCGTTGACGAGCTGGCCAAGCCCGCAGAAGTCAGGACCGAATGGATCATGTGGACGGGTCCGGACATCATCCTGCTGAACCCTCAGATCCCGCTCGAGGTCTTCCTGCCCCCGCAGGACTTTGATGACCAGGTGCACTTTATCGGTACACACGATCACCATGGGTTGAACACGGGAGTGTTCTTTTTACGGGTGCATGAATGGAGTGTCAGGATGCTTATTGAGGTCCTTGCTACGCCTAAGAGCTCACCGGCGGTGCTGGAGCATGCGTATGAGAAGGATAAGGCGGTGTTGGAGGAGGTGCTCACGCATCCGGACTGGAGGGAGTATGTCCTCTACCAACCGCGCCCGTGGTGGAACGCGTATCAGTTGGACGCCACCGAGTATGAAAGCGGACGCGGAGCTCTGCTTGTGCATTTCCATGGCTTGGAAGGTGATAAGTGGAGTAGTATGTCGCACTACCTGGAGGAAGTCGGCTCGTCGAACAGCACGTGGAGCGTGCCGCTGGCCATGACGAATTACGAAGGGGAGGTGAGCGATTATTGGGCCCGTCTAAGGCAGGCAGGACGCCTTCTCGATCAAGCTGAGCGGAATTTGAGAGAAGAGGGCGTGGAGGAGGCAGCTCTGCACTTGGTGGATATTGCGCAGTATGAGGCGGATATGGAGGGCGAGATGCATGATGCGATGGATGGCTTGAAGGCCGCCATGGGCATTACGGAGGGCGAGAAGGTGATCTAGGCCGTAGAATTGGAGTCTAGAGCTCGGTGCGTTTCGGAGGACGATTTAGACTTGCAAAGATACCCCAAAGAATGTATGGATTTATTTCACGAGAGTCTGCTGCTGAACACTTGGCGAGTCAAGGCGGTTGCACGCGACAGAAAAGAGGTGATTGAGTCCACAGGTAGACTTCGAGTGGCAACTGCGGGTTCTCTACGCATGTGAAGAGCAAACTGAATGTACTTGCGGAAGGAATGTAATACCGTAATTGCCTCTGAGATGTGTGTTCTCCCAGCACAGAACCAGAGGCTTGGCAGAGACCCCCTAGCTAATCGTAACAAACAACTTGGACAATACGATATTGTATGAATGGTCGCATACAAATGCGATCTGTGCCTACAGTACTGTCCAAGTTTATATGTACGCGAACGACGCGGGCAGTCTGTGTCCCAGTAGAAACTTGACGGCTCCTCCCGCCCCTGCTCCGCACGCCAAGCCTGAATTCAGAATTCGGTCGAGCGACTTCGACGCCAGCGAGAGTCCTCACGAGCAGTGAACCCGACCGTCCATCGCCGCGACATCACCCACCCAACGACCCGCAAAGATGTCGCTCGTCTCCGGCGAGAAGTCGAACTTCCAGTTCATCCTGCGTCTGCTCAACACCAACGTACGTGCCGTCCCATACCGAATCTAGAAGAGCGAAAGAAATTCCTGCGTAGCCGGGAAGCCTTTGGGAAAAGATGGAGCAGGATTGGGAGGAATTGGATGGGAAGACTGGGCATGTGCTGACAATGAACCTCTACAGGTTGATGGCAAGCAGAAGATCATGTACGCCCTGACCAGGGTCAAGGGTGTCGGTCGTCGTTACTCCAACTTGGTCTGCAAGAAGGCCGATGTCGACCTCAACAAGCGGTACGCCACCACCTTTCTGAGCAAAGCACACCCAGAGCCTTTTTGGAGCGCAAGACAAATAAAAAGAAAGACTTTTTGATACTAACTAAAATCCTTTCTCGAACAGCGCCGGTGAGCTGACCTCCGAAGAGCTCGAGCGCATCGTCACCATCATCCAGAACCCGACGCAGTACAAGATCCCGACGTGGTTCCTCAACCGTCAGCGCGACATCGTGGATGGCAAGGACGGCCACACCCTGGCCAACGGCGTGGACAGCAAGCTGCGTGAGGACCTCGAGCGCCTGAAGAAGATCCGCGCCCACCGTGGTCTGAGGCACTACTGGGGCCTCCGTGTGCGGGGTCAGCACAGCAAGACTACCGGCAGACGGGGCAGGACTGTCGGTGTCAGCAAGAAGAAGGGCTAATGGTTTTGCGCAAAGCTTGTTCTTGGGGGTATTGTTGCGGAGAGAGCTGGGGATTTTCGTGGCTTATGGTGGTGTTGGTGGTGGCTGCGGCTGCCTCACGACCACCACCACTCATGTGAAAATGGGAGAGCGGCGCTCCGGTATGGAATGGGCTCCAAGATGCCTTCTTCCCAGGCGGCGCTCGGCTGTCATTGTGCCTAGTAAAGCCCGTATGTCAAGAATTCTTCACGCGAATACACTGCGAAGTTTCACCCTCTTCAAGATGCTCTGCGGCTTCGTTTGCTCACGCGCAAGGAATCATTTTGTACAACCTTGATTTGGATTTGCTTGGATGCAGCTATACGAAGCATCCGCCTCTCTCCTAGAGCTCTAAGCTACATATGGTGCACCACAGTCCATCACTGAAAATAGCGTAGACAGCAGACTCATCTCCCCTCTACACCTTTGCCCGTCCCCCTTCCTTGCCTCGAAACGCTGACAAATTATCCTCTAGGCCGAAGTGGCATAGATAATCGCCTTAATCGTCTGCGCCTGCTGCTCACACCGCCACCCACTCCCCTCATCCGTCCCAGCGACGCACTTCAACGGCGTATCCGTAATGTTCGCCTCGCCGAAGGTCGTCACCATGTTGTAGGGGTATTTATCGCCCACACTTCATGAGAAGGAAGGGAATTGCACGTCAGCATCAACTTCAGGAGGAGCAGGAAGGGGAATGAAAGGAAGGGAGGAAGGAAGGAGGTAATTGCAGGGAATAATGGCGGAAAACTTACGCCGGGTCTTCGAAGGTGTGCTTCACGTTGAGCGTGAAGTCGGTGAAGGATGAGAAGGTCTCCATGTTCCAGCCGAAGGTCGTGCTGGCGCAGGTTTGCTGATGTCAGATTCTTCTGGTTAGTACGGCTCATGTTTTCTTTTTTCGGAGATCTTTCTGACGAGTGCTAGGGAAGCTGGGCAGCCTAGGGGCTTGCTCAATTGGAGAGGGAGAAAAGAAGAGAACAGGGTTTTGGTGACATACGTATCCAGGGGATGGGTAGTTGTTGGAGCCTTCCTCCCAGGTGCCTGAGCAGGTTGTTGTGGCGTTGGTTAGAGGATCCGGGTCATGGATGGTGAACGCAATGGTTGTGTTGCCTCCTGTCACTTGATGCGTGCTGAGGTTCGTGATGTCGAAGGCTTCTGCGCTGGCGAGTTGTGCAGCTGCTGAGAGCCCGGCGCAGAGGCCAATCAGGGCGAGTTTGGTGGCGCGCATGTTTGCTTTGCTGATGGATGGAAGAGTTTATTGGAATAGAGAAGGCAGAGGTTGGGTTGTAAAGATGGTTGGGGTTTTCTGTCAACTAGATAGCTGCAGAGTAACGACAAGACTACAAGAACTTGAGGATGATTACGTCGCCGTCTTGTTCGAGATTATCGTTCCAAACGTGGCCAGAAGTCCTCCCGAGACACAGCCAAAACGCGTAGGAAAAAGGCAGGAACGCGTGCCAAGGTGGGAAAGCACGATGGTGAGGTAGTGCTCCCATCCTAGGATCTTGAAACCAGCCTTGCTAGCTGTTCGTCCCAAGCATTCCTGTCCCTATTGGACATGCCGCTTGCCGCGACCGCATGTCACTGATGCATTTATCCTATGTGTTTCTCTGGGGTGGCAACGCTTGTCAAGCAGTAGTAGGGTAGGCCAGGAAGAAGGATGGAAAGGATCTTCTGAGGGAAGGGATAGCTGCAAGCGACCGATTGGATCGCAAGGCATTCTGAAACTGACGAAACCGGCGATCTCACTTTTGAACATCAGGTCTCCTACTTTTGCAAGATGTTGCGGAAGAAGCGAAGTACGCTTGGTATTGTGCAAGGAAACTCAGCAGGGCTTGTGAATCGACCTGGAGTCTTCTATAGGGAGGATGGACGTTAGAACGGCAGCAATCCTTCGTGACGAGCCCACGATCCTCTTCACGTTCTATATCTAGACATTGCAATGCCACATTGCATGACTCAAGGCGGTAGGTCACCATAGGAAGCACCCAAAATGACTTCTGATTAACCTTCTCGTCGCCACTGATCAACTAGTAATCGGAGAATTATTTTCACGCTCCTTCCTACACTATCTCGTTACGGCTCTTGAAGGAATTGCCGGATCAGGATTCATCATCTCGAGTGCCGCCGTGACGGGGCCGGGTCCCGCCGGCGCTATGTACTGACAGGGCCGGAACGTCTGCGGCTGCAGGGAGAAAGAAGGGTTGGTTTGTAAATAGCTCGCTCGCGGAGGGGTATGTGAGAAAACGCCATTCTGTCCCATGTCATGACAGGTGTTTGCGCGGAATGGTTACATGGATCGAACGACATCGAGTCGGTTCATACAGAGTATTGCAAGCGTTCCCCAGCAGCTGGTTTCTTAGTATTGCCTAGCTTCGAGCGCTCCAATCATGCGAGCAGGGAAGGATGTGGCGAGAGGAGAAAGTGTGTTAGAAAGCTTGGTGAAGAGGTGAGGGGTTTGCGAGCGGCTCGCTTCTTGCCGCACCCCTGATGGGTCATGGCCGTTCGCAGCAGCAGGCTACGTCCCGGTAGCGGCGTGGATCTATTGGAGGCTTTTGATTTGAGTGTCTCGCAACTTGGCCTCGCTTCGTGAACAAGCGTGCGGTCGCCCTGTTACGATCATCAGCACGGACAAGGGAAAGACAGAGGTGCTTGCGGTGCGCACCAGGAACAGCAGCCCGCAGCGCACATCCTCCCAAGGTTTTCACTCGGTTTCAAAAGGCTAGACCACTACTGCAATTCTGCAATTTGCAGGTCCGTGAGAGGACGCTCAGACCAGGAGGCATCTCGCATCCATCCCCGCGAGCATCTCACGCCTGGTGCACATGCGCGCGACGTGCTGCTCCCGATGCGGTTCAGCATCTCGTCCAAGAACCTGCGAGCTAAATCTCCGCAACCGACTTGGTTCCCTGAGTCGCAGCATCCAGGTACATCACCATCACCATCATCACCGTCCGCCCTACGAGACCCCCGCGAGTGTAATCAAATCTAGGTTCGTTCCAATGCTGACTTCTTTAACGACCTACCGTTAAACCCACCACCCTCCTCGTCCGTCTCCACTTCACACCCACCGCAGTCTTTGAACAGGAGCACGACTGTGGCCGATCGTTCCGCTTCCGCTCTCTCTGGTGGTATGTCTGCACCTGTCATCTGCATCACCGCGCCCAACCCGCACACCGACTAAAACCAAAGCCTGCGCCAGATCGCCGCTCCCTTGCAGTGCTTCCCAGCGCCGAGCGCAGCCGTGGCGAGTACGAATTCGAAAGCCCGGACGACGTCGTCCAGCCGTCACCGCGATTGCTCGGCGGCGGACTGAGCCGCTCCCAGACGGTGCTGAGAAGAGAAGGCACAAGCTCAAGCGCCCAGCGGACGCTACCCCCACGCCTCCCCCCGCTCTCCCCGTCCCCTCTCTGGTCGCCAAATCCAGAGTATTTACCGCCGCACAGCGAGATCCACGAACTTGGCAGCGACGAAGCGCCCATGAGCATCGCGCCTGGCAAGACGTCGTCCGACTCGGGGCAGGCAGTCGGTGCGGATCGCTGGTCGCAGCGCCGACTGCAGCGACTCAACACGGAGCAAGGTTTTAGGGAGCAGCGACAAGGTGGAATTCTGAGCCCGCCGCTGCCACCTGAACAGGGCCAAGGTGGCAGCTACAACGGGCAGCCGTCGCATCAAGCACAGCCACCACATTCCACCACCCTGCAGCAACCGCCTCAGCCTCATCCTGTACAGACTTCGGCCTATCAAGGCACGCGCACGGGCCAGATTGGGCCTCCAAATATAGGCCTAGGTTTACAAGCACAGCCGGTCAGTAGCAACACTTAATGCGTTAGGGAGCGCCTACAATGGGCCATGCTGACCCAGATTTAGGCACAGTTACCGTCACAGCAATACGCGCCTGCCGAACTTGCCCAGCCCTACCAACTGTCAGACACGTCCCGGCCGCCGCTATCACAAGCCCGCAGCTATAATTCGCAGCAGTCTAGCTTCGCCGAAGACGCACCCATGACCTCAAGCAATGGCAACATCTCAGCATCCAAGGCGCTTCGATCGGGCGGGAGCAACCGACAGAGTGTGCATAATGGGTTAAGCTCTCGGGAAGCACCGACGGCCCAGCAGCAGGGGACCCCCCATGCAGCCTACAGTACTCCACCCGTCGCATCCGTCATCCCACCTGCGGGCCACGGCCGTCAACAGCAGCCGCCGCCGCAGCAGCAACAGCAACAGGACGCATCCGGTCGCAACATGCCGCAGCCACTTCAGACCGGTGCCGGGGGAGACGAGATGTCCGAAGATGACGTGGCTCAACTTGTCAAGGACCACAAAGAGCTTCGCGAGAAATATACCAAGGTAAAGAAGTATTACTTCGAGAAGGAAGACCAGGTCAAGCAACTGCAGAACAGCCTTGCGCATCAACGGCTATCCCAATCACGAACCTCGCTCGACGACAGCGAATACACTACCCGCTTCAATCGTCTGGATGGCCTTGTCGCGCAGCTGGCGTTTAGCATACGAAAGACGTGGAAGAGCATGCCGGATTGGCTGGACAGGTCGGTGAACAAAGATGCCGTCTCCATCGGCAAGCAAGAGATGACGGCGGGCGGGAGGTCATTCATATCGAAATGGCTCGTTGACGAAGTCTTTAACAAGTACTTCCACCCCGACCTGGAGCCTTCGCTTTCGGCTCAGCTGAAGGCGATACAACTGAACATCCGGCGATTTGCGCCGCCTGCACAGAGTGTTGAAGAGGAAGAATACCTCACCTCCAAGGTTATCAACTGGCGATTATCGACATTAGAAGGTCTCCAGGATGCGCTACGCTCACCCCGGTGCGCAGACAACCGTGCCCAGCTCACGGACATGCTTAAGGAGCAGCTGATCAAGACTCTGGCAGTGCATTTGCAAGACCCGCCACCCTCAGACTTGGAAGGTGGCGTTCACATGATCATCGAGCTCGTCATCAGTATTGCCATCCACCTCCCCGTCGAGAGCCGCGACGTTGTAATCGAGTACTTCATGCCGGGATACAGCATCATGCCCGAGCACATGAAAGTGGAAAGCGGGATCCCACCCCTGCAAACCTCCATCGCGGACGACCAAGCCGACCGCGCCTCAATGAAGAGCGCCGCCAGCGACATCACCGACATGACAACAGACAACAGTGGTAGTAATGCGCACGGCGACCCACCCAAGAAAAGGAGTATGCTGAGCGCTTTGACAGGGTCGGCGGGTGGTGGTGGTAGCAAGAGCAATAAGAGCTCCTCTTCCACGAAACAGCACGCTGGTGGCAGCTCTGGGAGCTTGCACCGTCCGGAGAGCCAGCAGGGTCATCCGAGTAAGGACGACCAACCCCCTCGAGTGCGCATGGCGGCGGGGATTGGCGTCCAGGTCCGTAATCGGACCGTGCTGGTCAAGGCGCCCGTCTTTAGCATGTAAGACGGCGGTGCCTAACCGTTGCTGTCGGGAAGGAGAAATACCGATACAAGTCCTTTTTCTTTAAGAGATGGGGTCTAGCACGGAATGCTAGCCCTGTCCTCTTATCGCTTTCTAGGGGGCTTTCGCTTGTATATGCGGCTTGCATATGCCACCTTCAATCTCGCCCCCTTTTTCGATCTTCGTCGCGCAGAATGTATCTGACATGCACCAATGAAAAAGGGATTCTGATAGGAGCGGGGGATTCGATTTTTTTTTTTTCTTTCTGATTTTTCTTTAACCTTCTTCTTATGGATACCCATATAAGGTTCTTTTCTGAGACTTTGGTCTTATTTTTACTTCTTTCTAAACCTCTTCAAGACAAGGAAGGGAGAAGTGCGGGAATGACCATATATCTATTCAACTTTCAGATTTTGGGAGGGAAGGGAAGAGTATATACAATGTCCCCCCATTGCGAAAATAGATGAGTTGGATATGTGGGCCATCATTTGAAAGACGACCGATTGGTTACTCGTGCTTCTCAGAATTTCCTACTACCTTCTTCTCCGTCTCTTCTTTTTGTGTGGATTTGCGACATAGGCTGTTAAGTGGATGCAGCATCCCATTCTTTTTTCCTCGGACCAGGTATCGTAGTGCCTTCTCGATCACATGCGTCGTCTTACCAGAGATATTGGTTCTCGCTTGTGAGCTACCCCTCCCTCCCTCACACCCTTCGCAGCCTTCACAGCCTCCACACCTTCTTCACGCTGACAGCTCTCTAGCGATACGTCTCTCCTCAGGTAGGCATTTCCAGGGTCAGGCGATGGGGAACCGCGTAAGCCTATCCGGCTGGGATAAAGGGACTAGGCTGAAAGACTTACCCTTCTGTGGGCCGAAAGGCGTCTGGGAATTGTTCTTCCATCACATCAGTAGTGTTCCTTTTCTGTCCTCCCCTCTTTTTTTCAGAGAAGGCGCATCTTGCTCTTACCTCATCAAATATGTCAGTCGACATCAACCAAGAGACTTCTCTACCCCTGTTCTTTCTCAACAACCTTCTCGATCGACACGACGTCGACGCCTGTCTGGCTTTCGCAGGGGAGGTTCATCCCGGTCTCCAATGGGAGGAGTTGGAGAGGCAGGGCGATTGTTCGTGGACGCTTGCCGGTCGGAGAGGGTCTTCGTCTGTCTCATGTGGGGACTCGACGGGAGGATCGGAGGGATGTAGGGGTGGAGGTAATGGATGTGAGCGTGATGAGGAGGGAGAGAGCAAGAGTGGGGGTGAGGTGGTTCTTTTGCAGTTCCGTCTCTGGAGGCACGCGGTTTCTATGGGGACTATGAGGGACGCTGTGCGGATCTTTGGACCGATGGTACCTCGGACGCGGGATCTGGAAAGTATCCGCGTGGGCGAGGAGGGACGAGTGAGTTTGCAGGTCTTAGAGATGGAGTTCGATTGAGTGATGTACTGCCCCGAGAGAAGGCTCTGGGTCCGCAGGCTTTGAGACGGTGCGAGGATTTGATCCGGAATTTGACGTGGTATTTTGCTCGAGCATGGTATGGGGGTCATATGGCGACTTCGTCCGCTGTAAGGGAATGCCATGGAAGAGTCGGGAGGGGTATGGTGTCCCGCTTGCGGAAACTGGAGAGGGACTTGCCTCTCCCGGCTATGCGCCAGAAAGCCCGTCGTACAAGGGAAGCGGTGGAGGATGGGTGTCTGGACGCTATACCTGTCGGGCTGAACCACGGGGATTTCTTGCCTTCGAATATTCTCGTCGATCCAAAATCTTGGAGGATCAAGAGCTATATTGATTGGGCTGAAGCGGAGGTTTTACCTTCCGGTATCTGTTTGTACGGGTTAGAGCATATTCTCGGCTACATCGAGGATGCAGACGATAGTGGGAGGAGTGTGATGCCCCAATTTGTGTACTATGAACAAGCTGAGGAATTACGACGGATCTTCTGGGAAGAGTTCGGGCAGCTTGTGCCAGCGGTGAAGGGGACTGATGTCCGCAAGGCTCTAGATCTCTCACGAGACGTAGGGATCTTGCTGTGGAAGGGCTTTGCTTGGGACGATGGTACGATTGATCGAGTGGTCAATTTGAAGGACGATCTGGGAGAAGTGGCCTGTCTCGAGGCTTGGTTCAAGCTGGATTCTAGCTTCGAGAGACGAGATTCCTTCATAAGTCCTTGATGCAAAAGCTTAGCCAATATTCCGTACAAATTTGCAAGCAGATTTCTTCCTTCAGAACTTCTAATAGATGATCTGCTTTGCAAAGGGCGGATGATAAAGGGCGGATGATATTTTCGAGGTAAGATCAGAATGTCTAGATTCTTGCAGATCTGTATACTCTATGTCTCAGCACACAGCAATTGACAAGATCGAAGCGGGCTTCTCATTGACCATCCCTTTTAGGCTGTGCCAGACCCGCCGGCTCCGCTTCCTTCTTGTATTCCTCCCAATCTGGTCTAGGCAGCTCGATCCCTTCCAGCAAGCGACCGTAGGTAATGCCTCCGAGACGGGACATAGGTCTCAGGACAGCCGGGTTAATCAGGTTTCGGTCCTCGTTGACGGCGTCCTCTCGAGCCCAGAACCGAACGCCTTCGATGATGGCGAGCACGCCAGTCTTTTTACCGGGGGTGCCCCGGCTCTCGAACTCTTTCGTGTCCATCAATTTGCCTTCGACGCTGAAAATGGATTCTTTGACTCGATTTGCTTTCACGTCTTTGCAAGGCGCTGGCGTCAGGCCAGTGAGGGCCCATTCGGAGACACCATATGGAGCATTGACCGCAGTGGCATTGGCCGCTTCGATGAAGTGCTCAGAGATGATGTTGATCGTGCATTCTCCCGACTCCATCAAGTTCCTAAGACTGTCCTTCGCCTTGTCGAACCCGCCTGCGTAGCCGACAATGAAGACTGGTGGGTCGTGGTTGACGACCTGAGTGTAGGAGAAGGGCGCCAGGTTCGTACTGGTGCCGTCTTTTGATCTCGTGCTGACGAAGCCGATGGGACGTGGGATGATGGCCGAAATCAACAGCTTGTAGTTGAACGTCGCGGGTCGGCCATCTTGGTACGGGTCGATGTCCACATGGCCATGCTTCAGCGATTCTCCTCCATCGTTCGCACCTTCGCCCGGCTTCCAGTCCGGCTTCTTAGTCTGTGTGAAGGCCCACCCGTCTTGGGATCGCCATGGAGGCCTGGATGCTTCTACCTCTTTGAAGTTCCCATGCGGGTTGCGTTTGACATGCTTCCTGTTCCCAAGCTGATCAGCAAGGGCTTAGGGACCTCTATGCAGCAACTTACTCGCTGTCCATCATCTGCTCATGGGCAGAGGGATCTTGCTGCTTTTGCTGCGGTTCTCCAGACATGATGTTTCCAAGTTCCCAATGCACTTATGGTGAATAGAGTACGAAATAGCAGGAACAATATATCACCAGCACAGGAGCGCAGGAGTTGATTTACGATTAGAAATGTGTTAGTGATCACCAGTCCAATGGCGGAACTGAGCCGACTGGGATACGTCACAAAGTCGCTGCGAATCCCAAATGCCGAACGGCTATACATAATGCCGGGGCGGGCGGGTTGACGCATTGTTCCCGGTATTCCCATATTCTACAGTCCTCCATTTTGGCGACGAATGCAGCCTGTGCAGTCTTGGAAACAGAATCCAAATTTTCCATTGTTTCGTCAGTGAGGATTTCGTAATCATAATGCTGTCGTCTTGTTTTTCACCTAGGAGGTACCATATACGACAGTCCAGCTCAAATCACAGAACCCCGCTGCGGGGCACCTTATCGATAGCGGCCTGTTTATCAATGGACGAGCGGTTAAACCACGATGATAGCTCCCTGTATTCAGTTGAAGAGACCAGAAAGTGTGCCCAATTAATGATAACCTGGACGCAGCCCATCACATCTGTAGTAGATATTCGAAAGTAGTAATACCCCGGCCCTTCCAATGTCCCTACAACAACCCTACCAAACCTACCCCCTCGGCGACTTCGCCCTCAAATCCGGCGACCAGATTCCCCAAGCTCACATCGCATATAAAACCTTCGGCGACCCGAAGAACCCAGCTATCATCTATCCCACGTGGTACTCCGGCCTCATCGCCGACAACGAATGGTTGATCGGCGAGTCCAAAACGCTCAGTCCAACCCGCTACTTCATCATCATCCCCGCGCTCTTCGGGAACGGGCAATCCTCCTCCCCCAGCAATCGTCCGAATCTGAAACCCTTCCCCCGTGTTTCTTTCTACGATAATGTGCGCGCGCAGCACGCGCTCGTGACGCAGCGTCTGGGTATCAAGCATGTGCGCGCCGTGCTGGGGTGGTCGATGGGCGCCGCGCAGACTTTCCAGTGGGCGACGCAGTTTCCGGGTTTCATGGATCTGGTGGTGCCGTTTTGTGGGTCGGCGCGGACGTCGTTGCATAATCGGGTTTTTCTGGAGGGGGTTAAAAGTGCGGTTTTGGCTGGGAGAGGGGCTGTTTCGGGGGGTGTGTGTGAGGGTGAGTCTGGGAAGGGTCAATATCGAGGTTGGAGTGGGGAGGAGCGCGAGGTGGGTTTGAAGGCTTTGGGGCGGGTTTATGCGGGCTGGGGATTTTCACAGGTTAGTCAGTCCTTATCTGGATGTGCATGAAGTGATCGTTGATTTGGTTTTGGGCGTTAGGCCTTCTATCGGGAAAGACTCTACGAGACAGTCTTGGGGTTCAAGGACTTGGAAGATTTCATGGTGAACTTCTGGGAGGCATGGGCGCTTTCAAAGGGCAAGTAACTCTCTGCTCTTTGCATCAATTACACTGTGCAAAAGCGAAAGCTAATCGAAATAGATCCGGAGAATATGCTTGTCATGCTGCATACCTGGCAGGCAGGCGATTGCTCTGACCAGGAACCTTACCAGGGAGACTTCGCCGCAGCGATGAGAGGGATCAGGGCTAAAGCTCTGGTGCTTCCGTGCAAGACTGACTTGTACTTTCGTAAGCCCTTCTATGAGACCTGCAAGGCGTGATAACTGTTGGCTGACAATGTTCGCAGCGCCGGAGGACTCCGAGATAGAAGTCAAGCACATGCGCGATGGCATTGGCGAGTTGAAAGTCTTCCCATCGATATGGGGCCATTGGGCAGGAGGTATTTTGGACCTCCCGGCCTGGAAATCACGTCTTGAGTATGTGCTGACGAGACACAGGTCCTGGCCAGTCCACCGAAGACGTCAAGTGGTTGGATGAAAGATTGCGTGAGTTCTTTGAGGACAATTGAGTTCTGTCGGAAGAGCGTTCGTTATATTTACGTCTATCGTCGTTATACCAGAATTTCTGCTTCATGCAGCTGTGAGGACGCGCCGTCTACGTCTCAACACCCGCAGTATTGTTAATCGCCGACATGCCCGTATCCTTGACTTTGATGTCGTTCTCGCCCAGGTTACCGAGCGCTGTGATGAGGTTGGACAGGATGGGCTCGACATCAAGACCAAGGGCAAGCGGATCTAATTGAGGATCCGCAACCGTGCTTTGCGAGCAACTGGTTGGTGTGTTTCCCGCAAATGCCGACTCGGCGAACTTTACTTGCTCGACAGCACCCAAAAGCTCTGTTGTAAAGTGCCCGCCGCTCTCGTAGGTGAGGAAGCGGACGTCCGCGCCGTAGCCACACCAATTGTTATACAAGGTGGAGGCATTACGGTAAGGGATGACCTCATCGTCGACTGCGTGGTACAAGAAGACGGGAGCTGTAGGTGTCTCGTCCGCATTCACGCCCATGACGTTTTGTTCCAAGACGGCGTCCAGCGGTGACTGATACAAGATACTAGGCCCCTGAGTCTGATAGGTAGTAGACAAGATGGACTGGTCGGCAAAGAAAAAAAGAACAGCCGGCGCGCACATGTTGCTGACAGTTGCAGTGACATACTTGCCGTATGTTGTCAAAACGTCGGACAAGAAAGGCTGAAGTTGTGCCTTGTACGCTGATTCCTTGTTGATGCCTGCGATTGCAGTTGGCAGGAAGCCGGCAAAAAGAGTGTTGTCAAGGAACACAGTTGTGCCCGTCAGGTTGGCCGGAGTGCCTCCTGAAGCCCACCCCTTGATGTTGAGCTCCGAGGCATACGTGGGTTGAAGTGAAGCCGCCCAGCCAGTGGCAATACCGCCGCCTGAGTATCCAACGCCGACTGCGTGAAAAAAGTTAGAACGCAGTACTCGCTGACAGTGGGTCGAGCGAAGTTCCAAACTTACCAATGGCAGGATTGTCATCCAAGCCTAACTTTTCAAAGCTTGAGACAGCGCGCATGTTGTCAAGTACGCCCATGCCTGCAAGACGTCCAGCGCCGAATGCAGCATCTGGGCCTTCGTAGTCGGACGCCGCCACTATATAACCCAACGCCAGGTAGATCTCAAGGATGAGGAACTCAAAAGCGACAATGAGGTTCGTCTGAACGCTGCCCAACCGGTAGTTGTAGCTGGGGTTGCATATCGTATCGGCGCTGTCGTAGGCGGTCTGGAAGGAGACGAAGCGATCGGTCTTCGCGTTTAAAGGTACGAAGACAGTCGTCACTTCGGCAATGGCGGACCCATCTATTGCGGTCGTACGGTACAGCAGCTGGTATGCGTCTACCGCATTCGGTACGAGGCCGATAAATGAAGTGGCGATGGGACGTTCGCGCAAGATCGTGCCAGGCTGCTCAGATTCGAAGCCCGCTGGCGGGTCGTAGAAAGGGTCAAAGTCAGGCGTCAACGCACGGCGTTCCAGTGTAGGTCTTGCAAGAGCTGTGGTGGCAATCAGGGCTGTCAGGAAAAGCGACAGACACGAACGTAGGGAGAGCATGTTTGCTGTGTGGCAGCCTTGCGCACTGTGGCGTCAGGATACAGGCGTGAGAAAAATGCATTTGTTAGCAGACCGACAATCTTATACTGGACCCATGATAGACATGAGCACATGGTACCAGGGAAGGTACGGTGTCCCTCGTACCGCGGACATTCGCAAAAGTAGGCAATGACTCCGATACATAGTAGATGTATGGTTCGAAGTACGGTGCGGTACTGGCTAGGAGAAACTAGGTAGACGCTTAGAGAGAGCGATCAGCGAAGCAGATGGCAGCCTGCACCTGCACTCAGAGGAACGGCGTCGGTCAAAGTTCTGTAGTTTGGAGTCTGGCTCGCACTTGCAAGGAGAATGACATCGGCAGATGTGACGATCACCCGGAAAGACACTCCTACGTTCATTCTTGTGCAAGGTTCTTATGCCAGAAGTAGGCGGTCAGACCTTCGGCTGCATGCGCCCAGCACGAAAGCTGTCCGATTGAGGAACGAATCTTCTCAAGGCACGCAGTGCGCACTGCATCCACGTTGAGATGACGTGGCTCGTGCCCCCGAACCATCGCCGTATGGTGGAAGAGGCAATTGCATCTCCGGCGGCGGTCTGATCACTTGCCTACAGTAGCTGGGCTTGGGAAGAATATTGATCTAGGCGGCAGTGGCAGCAATGACAATCTCAGATATCTTGGAGAAGCACGTTGACCGCCATGTGAAGTCCATGCGACAGACGTGGTGTTGTCTCCGCGACTGCAAACCTGGATGTATGTGCACGGATTATTATGCAGCTGTCACTGCACGACTTATCACGCGTGAGGACCTATCTTGACAGTGACGATGGTGACAACGGTCCCACTGCTACGGCGGTACATACATACATCGTACTTGAGGTGCTGCTACCTCCTAGTTTGTACTGGTGCTAGCGATGTCCGCAACGTCTGTCTGCCACCAATCCGTCGGCTCCTGTCCTCTGGTACAGTAGCTCGATTCGCTTAATTAAGCTTTTACCGAAATTCTGGAAAGCTCGGTGCGGCTAGTCCAAGCGAGGCGAGTCTTTGGGCTCGGTCACAGGCGTGGCATGACTCGCAGGCATTATCATCTGAAAGCACGTGACAAGAGAAGACGGCCGAGACGGCTGACAGGACGGGCAGGGTCCTCCGGGGTTCATCGTTGCCAAGCTCGTGCGGAAAGCAGCCGCGCGCGTGTTGGCCAAAGCGTCCGAGGTCCATCGCGACAGCTTCAGCTCCCAGCTCCCGCGAGGATTATTGAGGCAGCGACAGATAGATATCTTCGGCTGACCCCCTTTCGCCGATCAGGTCGCCGGTTGCGTTTGTGGTCGCAGTCCCATTAGCGAGCTGTGTCTCAGCTGCACGCATTGCCGGCCCGTGACGTTTGCTATCCTCCCTCCTCAACTTCCAAGGTTGCCAGGCGCCGTCTACACACCTGCCATCTACGTAGTGCCGCCCGCGACTGCTGCCTCAGGGTCCGGCTTTCACATGCGCTGCCACATCTTCTGAACTTCACCACAACCCCCGTTGGCCGACATCGACCATCATGGCCACCGAGAAGCAGTATGGAGTCACCCCGGCCTTCTCTCTGGAGCCGCCGTCTCCCAAGGACCTCAAGCTTAACGATGCCCTGCTGGCTGAGTTCAAGGCACAGAACAACTTCGCCCCGCAATCCGACACGGAAAAGAGAGAGGCCATCTTGAAGAAGTTGGAAGGGCTATTGCAGCGCATGGTACAAGAGGTTGGCAGGAAGAAGGGTCTGCCACAAAGCATCCTGGAGGTCGCCGGCGGCAAGGTTTTTACGTATGGCAGTTATCGTCTAGGGGTGTATGGTCCAAACTCTGATGTCGACACACTCATGGTGGGCCCGAAACACGTGACGCGCGAAGACTTCTTTGAGCATATGCCCCCTTTGATCAGGAGTGCGTGGGCGGAGGATCAGATCGGTGGGCTGGTACCGGTGCCTGGCATTGGCACGCCTATCATCAAGCTCGAGCTGGAAGGCGTGGACATCGACCTGATCTATTCTTCGCTGCAGCTGTCATCTATCCCCAAGGACATCGAGCTGAAGGACGACAATCTACTCCGCGGGTTGGACGATACTGATCGCCGCTGCGTCAACGGGACTCGTGTTACCAACCGAATTCTCGAACTGGTGCCGCAAACGAAGACTTTCCGCCTTGCTTTACGTGCCATCAAGCTGTGGTCCAGCCAGCGTGCCATCTATGGAAACATAGTAGGCTTTCCGGGAGGTGTCGCATGGGCAATCCTTGTGGCCAGAGTCTGCCAGCTATATCCAAAGGCTGCCGCCCCGCTGCTGATATCCAAGTTCTTTTTTATCATGAAACGCTGGAATTGGCCAAAACCCGTCTTCCTCCAGCACAAGGAGGAGACTTCTCTGCAATTGCGCGAATGGGATCCCATCCAGTATCGAGGTGACGGATTTCACCTTATGCCTATTCTTACGCCAGCTTACCCATCGATGAACACTGCCCACACAGTAGGCCCATCGACAAAGATGATCATCATGCGCGAGCTGGAGCGGGGAGAGAACATTGTGAATGACATCTATGCAAACAAGCGACCATGGAAAGACCTATTCCAACGCCACACTTTCTTCACGAACGCATACAAGCACTACATCTGTGTTGTCGTAGCAGCCAAGAACAAGGACGCTCATGACAACTGGTCGGGCCTCGTGAATTCCAAGCTCAAATTTTTGGTCAAAGGCATCGAGGACTCCGGTGGCAGCAGCGTAGAGCTGGTCCAGCCTTTCAACAAAGGCTTTTCACGGGTCCACGAATGCCAGACAAACGAGCAGGTTGAGAAGGTGCTAGATGGTAGCCTTGAATGCCAAGTTAAGGAGACTAAGACTACCGAGCAAGGCAATGATACTGCGATTGCTAACGGCGTGGCTCAAACCGACACGGAAGGTCTCGAAGTACCGAAAGTCGATGGCGAGACAAAAGCGGAGAGCAGTGGGACGACTAAATTGTGGACCACCACCTTCTATCTAGGCATTGGGTTGAAAAAGGGTAGGCGCTTAATCTTTCTGAATTTTCAAATGTCAACTGACGTCTTCATACAGGTGCTACTGATCTCGACATCTCGGTACCAGTACGAAACCTTCAAGGAGACTGCACGGCGTGGGCAGACTACAATCCAGACTTGCACTCGATCAAGATTAAGCATATCCGAAAGTAAGTGCTCTGAGCATGCTTGTCGTCTTGATCAACCAGCTGACAAGTACATGACAGTTTCAACCTGCCTGACGACGTCTTCAAGGAGGGCGAAATCAAGCCCCAGAGGCCGAAGAAGAAGACGAACGCAGCCAAGGCTGTTGAAGCCACGAGTAACAAGCGTAGCTTCTCCGATACCGGCTTGGACGTATGTGAAATCCCGATGAAACTGTCAAAGGCGTTTTCAAAACGCAAACTTGAACATGCTGACTGACAGCTTTCTCTTGAACAGCCAAATGCCGACCCAGCTAAGCGCAGACAGTCTGGCAATGTTCCAACGCCGGTGGCGAACGGGAGTGTTGGTTGAAGACTGGTCGATGGCAACGCACTATCACCATTCTTGCCGAGACGACACATTGGCGAGCTCTGCTCACCATGTTTTGAAGTCACGGCTCTGCTCATCCCGCCGCGCCCGATTCAGAGCATAATGGGGTCTGTTAACCCTTTGTTCGAAACATCACAGCCGTCACAGCGTCCAGCCCTCCCTATGCGGAGGCGGCGGGCAAGCCAGTGACAGAGGAAACCGACAGGATTGGTCAACTAACACAGGAAGAAGAAAACCCCAAAAAATATCCGGGCCAGTCGGGAAGGCCGGCTGAGGCACATGCTGGCAGGTAAGCAAAGATCACCACGCATCACGTCAGCAAGAGTATTCACCCCCTTCTCACTTTGTCCTGTGCAGACTGAGACTTATCATCTGTAGAATGACAAAGGCAATATCCGACGAGAGACTTGTAAATGCCCTCACATCAAGAGTCAGGACTGGGGACGCCAACCCAGCCGAGCCAAGAGCGGCGGCTCTATACCAGCGAAACGTGGGGATTGAAATGGGGAAAGCACATCAAGAGAGAGCGAGAGAGGGAGAGACAAGGGATTGGAACAAGTGAAGTGGGCCCGTCGCTCTGTTTCCTTTCCTGTGACCATGGTCGTGTAATAGCTAGTTTCAAGAGGTTAGAGAAAAAGTTTTAGCTTTAATATCGAAAATGAAAAAGATATTGTTCGTCGAGGTCTAAGGGCCTCAGCTTTGATGACTTCTCTGTCTACGTTCTTTCATTCTTCAAAAATTACCGATATATATATATATATATATTTCATTTTACAGGGGTTTGCTCCTTCGATCTCGTGATCAAGGATAGTTCGTGAACTCTGTCCCAGTGATTTTCTCTTTTCTACTTTTATGTTTGTGTGACAATAATGCTAGGATGTCATCTCGACTAGCAGATAGAGCAAATAGTACTATACCTAACGTTTGTTCCGTAGAAGCTTGCAAGTCGAGCTCCTTTACTCCCTTTTTTCTTTTTTTGGTAGATTGTTGATTTCCTCACTGGTGGTGCTTTAAGATGAGCTGAAGGAGATGATCTGCTATGTGTGTGTGTATATATATATCAAGGCCTTTTTCCGTCGGTTCTGCACTTTACATGTGTGGTGGGTAAGGGGCAGTGGGGCTTCCAGGCTCCATGTTTTTGTTTTTGTTTTTTTTTTTTTTTTCCCTTTTGGGGAAAGGATAAAAAATGGCGAGAAAAAAAAAAAAAAAAACCATGTGTTTGTTGGAGGTAAGAAGGGGGGGGGGGGGGGGGGGGGGGGGGGGGGGGGGGGCGGGTTGATACCCTTTAGTTGCAGCAAAGGAGTGATAAAATTGAGAGTTCAGAAGGGAGGATTTCGTGGACCTGACGCAGCTACGTGTATAACCGGAAAAGCAAAATTCGGTCAGGGGGTGATGGTTGAGACGGGTGTACGGACAACGAGGAGGACGACGGGGAGAGGAGGGGGGAGCAGAAAAGGGGAAGAGCAGCAGAGAGAAAGAAACAAGAGGAAGAAAAAAAAAAAAAAGGAAAGGAAAAGAAAACGGCAGGGGAGAAAAAGCGATTTTTTTTTTTTTTTTCATTTTTAAGGCAAAAAAAAAAAAAAGTAGGAATGGCCCCCGAAATCACAACTTTCTGGACCAAACCCCTATCTTTTCTTCCCCTTCCTCTGCCCCTGCATCTCCCCCAGAATCGAATCGAACGTCTTCGAACTGTCCACCACATGGCCCTGACTGGCGGGACGGCCACCGGGGCCGGGGCTCGAAGACCTGCCGTCCGGCGAGACACCCGCGGGCAACGGCAGCGCCTCGAGGCCGAGGCCGATGTACGAGGACCGCTTATCGCTGCGCGTGCTGCCCGCCGGGCTGGACGAGCGACTTCCGGGGACCATGAGCCCGGCTTGGTTCGGTGGCGGCGGAGGGGGCAGGGAAAGGCCAGCATCGCCTAGGGCGGCGCTCTGGCTGGCGTTGAGCGCTTCCTGCTCGTGCAGGGCGGAGTTGAGGATGGGGTTCGTCGCGGACCATTTCTCCGCCATCACCCAGCAATGGCTGCGGCGGTAGATGCCCTCGACGCCGTGCTCGACGATGTCCGAGGGGAGGCTGACGACGCCGCCGCCTTCGCCGACGGAGAACCAGCGCCGGCCCAGGCCTATGCCGCCTTGGTTGCCCATCGCGGGGTTGGCCCAGGGGACGCCGGAGCGCGGGGGTTCGCAGAGGAAGTATTCGACGCCCTTGGTGTGTTTGATCCCCGGCGCGTCGCAGGCGAGCATGGGGAGAGCTTGCAGGACGACGTACATGAAGATCCACTGGCCGATGCGGAGGTCGACGATCTCGCCGATCTTGCAGCCGTGCGCGGCCTTCTTCTCCAGTTCCCGGAAGGAGTTGAGGAATGGCGTTACGACTGTGTCGTCGTTCCAGGAGTGCCGGAGTAACTGCGCGATCTCGTCGTCTTTGATTTTCTTCTCGATGGCTTTGAGGTCCTTTTTCTTATCGCCCTGGCCGAAATCCGATCGGGTGGTTTTCAAGTCAGGAAGTCGCGGCAGGTCAAAAGGAATCGGTGGCTTGACTGGCGGACTAGAACGATCGTATTCGGACAAGACGGCGCGGATTCCTCGTACGGTAGGCTGTTCCGATGCTCTCTCTTCCAAGTTGATACCGTCGACAGTCCTTGTCGTGAGATTCAGACGATCCGAGAGCAGGTCGTAAACACTGCTCCAATCCTTGTAAAGATCCAATAGTACGAGCCGATTAAGCCCAGAAGTCTCCAGATCATTCTTCTTGCTGCTAGCCTTTGGTGGCCAATGGCCGTATCGCTGCTGGTATGTGCTCATGCACCATTTCCTCGTACCGAGGAACGCATCTTTCCACGCCTCGAAGCGTACGCCTTCCCTGCGCTCGTCGCTCATCTTGCTGTTCATGATACCGGAGAACAAACTCGGAAAGTCAAAGTCGTTCAGGATCGTTTGGACGCTTTGTATGCGCTTTTCAAGATCCATGGCTGCGCGGACAAGTCGATTCTGCGTAATCGAAGAAATGAGGTTGAACTTGGGGTTCTTCATCGCTAGCAGCTCGTCGTGCTTCCCGGCCGCGTGCGTGAAAGTCTCGTTATACAGAAGCACGCTCTTCATCCTTTCTCCTAGCACAACACCTTCGATGGTCTTCTCCCGGCTCTGACGAACGTCGGCCAATCCAAGCTCTTCAACATAGCTGTCAAAGCTTGAGCTAGGTATCTCACCATATGTACTGCCATCAACATTGCTAAATTCGTACGTCTTCAGTATACCAGCGATGGACATGAAGATCTGGAAGAAGGAGCCCTTGCGCTCAGTGGCTACCAGCGATTGGCCGCAGAGGAAGGCAAAGAAGTTGCGAACATCGATCAGCGTCTGCAGGTCTTCATTCGCCGCATCAGGCTTGGCGGCGCCCTTCCCAGGCTTCGCTGCCGGTTGTTGCGGCGAATCTGAACCAAGCTTGATTGGCAGGTAGAGATGAGCCTCCTGCCGACTGTCTGAGAAGGCCGAATATTTGCTCCGCTTAGACTCTCGCGAAGACCTAGAGTTTGTATCTGCGCCAGGTTGTTTCTGTGGTGACTGAGGTGGCGTGCTGTAATCGTTAATGCTTAGGTCTCTGGTACGGGCATCCAAAGGCAATTGCCTTCGGTCAGCATCCGGGTTTTGGCTGTAAATATCTCCAAATGCGAGCTTCGTCAGAACCGGGCTGCTTGCAAATATTTCCGAGTCGACCTTGAAGCTGGCCGGTCTACCAGAAATCCGCGGGAAGAGGTAAACATAGCAGTTGCCGTCCTCGTCATCCCACAGCTCCTTCACAGGTCGTCCGCTGACAAGTGTTTCATGATCGTAGGCTTCCTTTTGTGGATGGCCTGCCACCCAAGCCGTGGGCAGCTTCGGGAGATCTTCCTTCTTCTTGCTGCCAAACCAGCCGCTGCTCTTCCTCTTCTCCTTCTCCGCCGCGCCAGGTGAGGCTGGCGTCATCGGCGGTCCACTCGGCGGCTGCAAGCTCGGAGTGGTCGGTCTGCTGTAGTTCGGCGTGCTCGGTCTAGATCTATCCGCTGACAAGGACCTTCTGTCTGCTCCTACGGCGAGAGGTGGCGGTGGCGGAAGAATGGAGTCTCCGCCATTTTGCTGGCGATACTGCAAATCCTGCAATGTCGGGTGGGAGTATTCACTGGGTGCGAGGTACTGCCCGGACGCATTACGCGAGTGACTTGGGGCCGGCACCGGCTTGCGCAGTCTGCCGGGGACTGGAGAGCGTGAACGGGACTCTTGCTGTGACGCGCGGCGCTGTTCTTCGTGTGGCATCATCTTGCTGGGTAGGGCTATACCTTCGGCCGAGGAGCCTCCACGGATAGATCGGATCACTCGGAGAGCAGGTTTCGGTGGAACAAGTTCGCGGGCTGGTGTGGGTGAGGTGGTGGTGCACTGGGGTTGCGCATGCGTAGTCGCGTAGTGCGTGTGACGTTGGTAGGTATGTATCAATATGACAACAACAATGAAACTCAGGAGGTACTCAACAAGGGGAGAAAGAAGAGACTTCTAGACAAGGGACCACGAGGGCAGATGTTACGGGTGGAGCGCGTGAATACAGGACAGCTCGGACGGGTCCTCGAGAGTTTCATAATGCTGCCAGGTACCCGAACAACCGCACCGTGACCAGGCCAGACCAGACCACATGCAGTTGGAGCTTGAAGGCAGGGCTCATACGTAATTCGTCCATGCGGAGGCTGTGTCACCAGCCTGGCCAATCGCTTTGGTTCTGTCGGTCTCTGTCTTTGTTTCTATAGACGCTCTGAGAGAAGTCTAAACCAATCCTTGGCGCGCCAGGCGATGTTGGTGCATGGGACAACACTTTGGAGAAGATGTTGTTTCTTAATCGGTTCAAAACCAACGATGCGTGCTGTACGAAGCCTCAGAAGCCTCGGGACCCACGTTGATGTTGCAAGTCGAGGGTCCCAGCAGTGATGTACGCCAAGGGTTGCGGAACTTCTCGCCGACCGGGGTGCATGCGTTTCAAAGTGTGCAATCGAATGGTTGTTGCTAAACGACATGATCGAATATCCCACCGTGGACAACACTTCCATCCTGCATTAATCGTACATTGTACGCACATTATTATTGTGAGGCCATGTTCGCTCGAACGCATTGGAAGATCTAGCCAAGGCCTACGCCATCGCTCAGAATAGGCCAGGCCACCCAAAGCGGCTAGGCAAGCGTTGCAACAGCCGCCTACTATATACTGTAGCGGCGGCGATATTGATGAGAATAGAAACATCTGAGGCCCTCATCGCTGGCATTGGGACTCCAATTCGAGCGGCGTATCGTACTTTGACATCATGAGCGTTGAGGCACTTACGACTTCACCTACACACCGTAGACATACTATTATCAGCGACCTTGTTGCTAAACACGAGTTGCTAGCGAAAGATCCGAGACCAAGCCGCTGCACGCGTCCCGACTCATCGCGCTGTACTTGTCAATCGAGTCCTTCGTGCCAGCAGCCTCTGAACTGAATTGTTGTCAAAGGCATGTAAAGCTGGAAGCTGCTCTCAACAATCACCTCAGTACAATACATACATAGTAGACGTGGAGATGCACAAATTTACGTAATCCATCAAGCCTCAGCTACCAGTGGAGAACTTACTCATCTTTCGCGCAACATATTGATGAGGAACACGAACACATCAAGACCAAACCAAGGGCATAGCTACCTCCTACTATACCATCTATAGTCTCTCAAGCTCCCGTCCTCCGCTCCATGGCAAGGTAACGCCCAAAAGGTAGGGAAAGACGACAGCACCTCCCACTCTCCCACCCACCGAACTCCCCATCAGCCCACCAACTCACCAACCCACCAACCCTCACACCATGGGCAACGCACCCCCACCCGAAGACCCGGCCCAAGAGCCCATAAACCTCATGCGCGGCTGGCCAAACCCCTCCCTCCTGCCCGCCTCCCTCATCCAAACTGCCGCCACCACCGCCCTCTCCGACCCCAGCATAGCCCGTCCCGGCCTCCTCTACGGGCCCGACGAGGGCTACGAGCCCTGCCGCTCCGCCATCGCCGCCTGGCTCACAGCCTTCTACAGCCCCAGCAAAGGCCCCATCCCCGCCCCCCGCATCTGCATGTCCGGCGGCGCATCCCAGAATCTCGGCTGCATCCTAAGTACCTTCTCCGATCCGGGCTATACCCGCCACGTCTGGATCGTGGCGCCGGCGTACATGCTCGCGTTCCGGGTGTTTGAGCAGGATGCGGGGTTTTGCGGAAAACTGCGCGCGGTGCCCGAGGACGAGGAGGGGATTGATTTGGAGTATTTGCGTAAGGAGATGGGGAAGAGTGAGAGACTGGCCGAAGAGCAAGGGAACAGGGAACCGAGGTATAAGCCTTGTAGGCCCTGGGCGAAAGTGTATAAGCATGTGATTTACTGCGTGCCGACGTTTGCGAACCCGAGTTCGCGGACGATGAGTCTACGGCGGCGACGGGAACTGGTGAGGTTGGCGAGGGAGTACGATGCCCTGGTCATCGCGGACGATGTGTATGATTTTCTGCAGTGGCCGGCGAAGAAGCCGGGCGGGCACTTTGCGCCGGGTGGTGGCGGCGGGGAGGAGGAGGAGGCGATGGGGACGACGAGGGCGCATCTGCCGCGGCTTGTGGACGTGGATCGCGAGATCGACGGGGGTACTGGGAGGCCTGGGGCGGATGAGTTTGGGAACGCGTGCTCGAATGGGTCGTTTAGTAAAATCGGTGGGCCGGGGTTAAGGTGTGGGTGGGTCGAGGGGAGTGAGAGGTTCGCTTATGGCGTTAGTCAGACGTGAGTCCCGGTTTTTTCTTTTCATTCTTACCTTTGTTTTTGGTTGTCGAGTGGGCGGATCGCCGTCATCCCTGGAGGCTTTGGGAGGTCTTTCATCCGTTTTTGGAAGGAGGTGCAAGCGGCCTTCCTGTACGACATAGGGAGGTGAACCTCACAATGGATTCGCAGCCGCGTTGCGTCGCAACTTACGTTCTATGCCCTCAGGCGTCTCTCCAAGGCGTTCTTCCACTAACCGTTCTGACGACAGTGGCACGACGTGCAGCGGTGGCGCGCCCTCGCAACTCACCTCCACCTACGTGACCATCCTCCTCACATCGGGGCAACTAGACAAGCACATCCAGAACGTCTTAAGACCGGCCTACGCGCGGCGGTACAACACACTCATTGACGCCATCACCACCCACCTCTTACCCTTAGGCTTCCAACTCCCGCAGCCCGATCGGGACATAGTAGGAGGGTATTTCGTCTGGCTGAAGCTACCGGGACGGATGACGGCGACCGTGCTCGCGAGCGCCTGTAAGAAGGAAGGCGTGGTGATTGCGCCGGGGACTATCTTTGAAGTACCTGGAGACAGAGAGACGGCTGGGTTTGATGGGCACATGCGGTTGTGTTTTGCGTGGGAAGACGAGGGGAAGCTGGAGGAAGGTGTGGTAAGGGTGGCGGGAGTGGTGAGGGAGATGCAAGGCGCGATGGGGGATTCTGATGGGTCCTCACAGGTGCGAGACGGTGTTGACATGGCTGGATTCAAGTAACGACATCGGGTGCGCATGTAGAAGGGTGCACTTAACGATTATCCGCGTCTATGGAAGAACGCCCGCTCAGGATTCTACTTACTATGGACGGCCGATCATATTCACCAGAAACTGGTCATTTAACGCCTGACGTCTCTCAGAGCCTTACAACTGGTCGTTATGGCGTGTGCCTGCTCACATTCAGACTTGGCTCATTTTGCTTGGACATGTGCTCCAAAGGTGACTGGTCCCCCTGAGGCTTAGTTGTGCCGTCGGCGACAAAAGCGCGCGTGCAACTAGCCTGCTGATAATTGTTTCGAGAGGAAAGGGCTTCGGCAGCCCCGTTGCAACACAATTAGCTGGACAACAAGCATATTAACCGAGAAGAGGCATATTATTGCAATTGCACGAAGGGGGACCAGTAAGGAAGCACATTCTTCCAAATGCTGCGACGTGAGGGTCAAAGAGGGCTGTTGCACCTGCGTCTAGCATGCTGTTTCATCAGCAGGAGCCAGCCAATGAGGGAAGGTCGCGGCTTCCCGACGGACAGGGCGCTTGTGACGTGCCGCTCGGCACGCGATGCAGGGCAAGCCAAGAATCTGGAGAATCCCTGTCGCGCTTTGTAGCAAGTTGCGCCTGCTTCTGGCACCGAGACAAACGACATCTTCCCAGTGTATCAGCTCGTGCTCCTTCCCACCGCGCTATTGGACGCGGGAAAACGGACTGCGTTGCGGCCATGGGAACGCATGTGGCCATCGGGGCGGGACTGTTGGGGCCAATTTGCGCCCGTGAGCGAATCGTGTGCAAGTCACACCGTCGATCAGACTGGACGGCTGGCTGGCCCTGAACGATGCAACGTTCGGCACTGGTGTAGCATCGGCAGGCGCTGCTATAGCTTGGCCGGAGATTCTCTTGGGGGGGATTGTGACAGTGCTCATGAGGGCTGACGGCAGTCATGCTGGACAAAGAAGAAGGGTGATCACGGGCAGAATAGTGTCCAGTGCAACAATTCCCCTTTCAGATGACTCTCTCCATCCATTCAAGGCATATGTCCGCCGGCGAATCGCTGCTATATAATAGACGGCCGGTTGGATGCCGATGGACAGGCGCAATCAATTTGTTGTTCAAGCACCTCAGTCCCTGGGTTTCCCGCGCGCACGGAGCAGGGGATCGGCAAACGCAGAGCAGAGCGTGGCAAGGAAAGAGCGTTGGAAATTGGCATTGGCCACATGTGAAACTCTAGCTTCTGGTATCTTGGTGAGTCCCCGACTTCATCACTCCCATTCAAAAACCACCTGCAGTGCCTCTCTGCTGAGCGGACCGTCCACTCCATTCTGTTCAATTCGCTTCACTTCCTTTGTCCTTTGTCCTTTGTCGCCATTGTTGTTCCCTTTATTGTCACTCTTTCGACTTCGACCTACGAGCCTTGAGGACAATAGCTTTATACGCGTCCGCGTCATTCAATTGTTCCCGGCGGCATACACAAGTATA
The DNA here is from genome assembly GCA_037044905.1 of Hortaea werneckii. NCBI lineage: Eukaryota > Fungi > Ascomycota > Dothideomycetes > Mycosphaerellales > Teratosphaeriaceae > Hortaea > Hortaea werneckii. The sequence continues at coordinate 96,087 of JBAOKB010000051.1, read as the reverse complement.
AGCTTTTGCATGCCAACCGCCCTCTTGCGCGCCTCCATTCACTACCAACCACTTGCACGCGATCCTCGTGCTCATCACCAGTCACTCTTTACGAGTCTTTTGACACTTCGACGGCGACTTTAAACGCTCCAGTGCAGGACACTGACAAACGCTCTCTTTTCTAAGCACAAACTTTGATCCTGAAGCTACTGCCGGCAATTACGGTACTTCTGCGATCGTCCATCAACATGAAGACCTTCTCTTCGGCGCTGTGCGCCATCCTCTCCCTTTCGACCTCGCTGTCCTCGGTGATAGCGGCACCCGCACCACAATCGCAGCAGATTGCTGCCACTCTAGAGACTCGAGCAACACCCCAGAAGAACCCTCCCAGCAATGCTAACGACTCGCCTAACTACTGGATGGGTCAAGCCGCTTTCCACTCGAACTACGCAGTCTGGGGCAATCCATCCACCACCTACCCTGTCTACCGCAATGTCAGAGACTACGGCGCCAAGGGCGATGGTACGACCGACGACACTGCAGCTATCAATGCTGCTATGAACACTACTGCCGGTGCTCCTACGCTGGAACCCGGTCGTTGCACTGACAGCTGCAACTCGTCGACTATCTCGCCAGCCATCGTCTTTTTCCCCAAGGGTACCTATCGCGTCAGCTATCCAATTCAGATGCCCTACTATACTCAGGTCATCGGTGATATCAACAATCTTCCCATCATCCAGGCAACTGAGAATTTTGTGGGAATGGCAGTCTTTGACGCAGACCCTTACGACTACACCCAGAACGGAAGGAACTGGTACATTAACCAGAACAACTTCTTCCGCCAGATGCGCAACCTCAACATCGATCTGACAAAGATCGCTGATGGCACTGGCGCTGGCATTCATTGGCAGGTCGCCCAGGCTACTTCGCTGCAGAACATTGTGTTCAACATGAAGCAGGATGGTACCAACACACAGCAAGGTATCTTCATGGACAACGGCAGTGGCGGGTACATGGCCGATCTGGTTTTCAACGGTGGCAAGATCGGCGCCTTCTTCGGTAGCCAGCAGTTCACCACTCGGAACATGACCTTCAACAACTGCAGGACTGCTGTTTTCATGAACTGGAACTGGGGCTGGACGCTCTCCGGCATCACCGTCTCTGGCGACAATAGCGTGAACAGCACGGGTGTTTTCATGGCCCAGAGTCCTCAAAATCAGACTGCAGGCTCCATGGTCCTTGCTGACAGCAAGATCACCGGTGTCAAGTATGGTGTCCAGACTGCCTTCAATCTGAAGCAGAACGTACCGGCTACCGGTGGAACTTTGATCCTCAACAATGTCGACCTCTCTGGTGCAACCGCTGCCGGCATCATCGATGCCAATGGCACTGTAGTTGTCACTCCGCAGAAAGTTAACCAGTTCGTCGCTGGTAGCATCTACGACAACTCGCCTACTCGAGCATTCAAGGAGGGTCTCGATGCTGCGACTGCTCCTAACAAGCCTGCTGCCCTGCTTGACAACAATGGCAACATCTACAGCCGCTCCAAGCCCCAGTATGCCGGCGCCACACGCAACGACTTCCTCTTTGCCATCGCAGACGGTGGACTAGCAGGCGATGCGTCCACCGATGACACAGCTAAGATGCAGGCTTTCCTAGATAAAGCTGCTAGCCAGAACAAGATCGCCTACTTCGAGCACGCTGTTTACAAGGTCACCAACACCATCACTGTTCCCGTCAATGGCATGAGAATCGTCGGCGAGATCTGGCCTGTCATCCTCGCCTCTGGCTTCAACGACGTAAACAACCCGAAGCCTGTCTGGCAGATCGGTGCGAATGATGGCGTTAAGGGCGTCGGTATTGAAATCACCGATATGCTTTTTGAAGTCTTGGGCCCGAACCCAGGTGCTATTGTCTTGCAGTGGAACGCTGCTACGACCGACAAGAGCAAGACCGGTATGTGGGACACGCATGTTCGCATGGGCGGTTCTTACGGCACCAATCTCTTACTTGAGCAGTGTGATAAGCGTAACCCTCTCAGCACGCTTGAGCAGAAATGTCAAGCGGCTTTCATGATGTTCTATGCTACTCCTGGCTCCGGCAACATCCTTCTCGACAACACTTGGTTCTGGGTTGCTGACCATGACATGGAAGACGAGGGTTCGTTCTCCAGCAAGGACAACCGTCAAACCAGCATCTTCAATGCCCGTGGTGTCCTCATCCGCTCTCAAGGCCCAGTCTGGCTGTGGGGCACTGCTTCTGAGCACAGCGTCATCTACAACTATCAATTCGAGAACGTGAAGGCGCTGTTCTCTGGCTTTATGCAGACCGAAACGCCATACATGCAACCTGTGCCGGCAGTTCCACAGCCCTTCTCCTTCAACACGCAGTACGACGACCCGACGTTCACGATCTGCAGAGACGAGCAACAAAATACTGTACCCTGCCGCGACGCATGGGGTCTTCGTGTGTTCCGCAGCTCCGGCGTTCTCATCTACAGCGCTGGCCTGTACAGCTTCTTCAACGACTACACTCAGCAATGCGTGCAGCCTGACGTGGCCAACTGCCAGCTGAACATGGTCAGAGTCCAAGACTCGGAAATGACCATGTACGCCTTGACCACGATCGGTACTGTCAACATGATCGTCGACCAGGAGTTTGGCGACAATAACCCCATCAAAGCCGTAGACAACCGTAACGTCTATGGCTCTAACGTGGGCTACTTCCGCTCGACTCGCAGGTAGACATCATCTGCTTCGGCGACGAACCACCTCGTGGTGGTAGGCAGGGAAATTTGACGAGAACGAATTTCTTTAATCATCTTGGGCGTTCTTTTTCTTTCCCTAGGACGGGATTACGGGAGCATATGAACAATACCCCTGAGGCACGAGCTAGGGGGCGCCATTGAGCGCTTCTGAAAGCCGGCCTTTTCTTCTTTTTACAAGCGTAGCATGGGCATATTTTGGAGTTTGATTTTCTCTTTCGGCAACGGAAATTTGAGATCCTGCTTTCCTGCAGGAGTTTTACCCTCAGTACAAGGCTAAGAGAGACTTGTACAGTACATAGCGGACAAGGAATGCCATTGCAAGAACGAAACATAATAATTTCCTTTCCCCTTCTCATTTTGTTTAGTCTCAATTGGATCCCAAGGACAATGTCTGCCCAGCTGATTTTCTTTGTTTAGACTCCATCTGACCGAAAACAACCATCCTAGCCAACTTTCCTTTGAGACGTAGATCTCTTTGTTCCCGTCAACCTTATGTCAACCCTGCCTGTCGATGGACTGCAGATTCTGAAACAACCATCGTACAACGCAAGACACCCCCCCACCCCCAACCAGCCTAAACGCTCACCATGCAGCTCACCTCCTGGATCGCCCTGGCGCTCTCCCTCGGACTCGCCTCCGCCGCCACGTCCCAACAGGCCCCTCCTGAACGCCGTAACGCCCCCGCTGCTTACGGCGCCGGTAGTTACTCGACTAGTAGTACCTGCAGCTGGAAGACTTCGTCCACGTGCACGCCGAGCTATACTTCGACGGTCAAGACATTGAGTACGCCTGTGACGACGACGAAGACGACGACGTCGTGGAGCCAGGTCGTGGTGCCCACGAGTCGGCCGAGTAGTTATGTGACTACTTCGACTGGTAAGTTTCCGGAAAAAAAAAAAAAAAACAAAAACCCCAATCCGCACCTGACCCCGGCATGCCACGGGCTCAGCTTCCTCCACATACTAACTCCGGGATTTCCTCCTAGTAACCGTGACATCCACCAAAACAACCACCACCCTCTCCACCCTCTCCCTGCCCTACACCATCACCACCTCCACCGTAATCTGCACCACAGTCCCCAAACTCCTCACCTCCACCTCGACCTCCCTGTCAACCTGCACGCGCACGGTGCCCTACACCACCCTCTCCGCATCCCTGTGTACCAAAACCACGTATACCCCCTGTAGCGTGACGACGTCACGCCCCGTGAAAGGCACGACGACGGGGACGAGTTTGAGGACGTGGACGTCGGTTTGTACGGAGACGAGCACGAAGTGCTCGACGGGAAGTAGTTGTGTGCCGAGCGCCACGAGCGTGTGGAGGATGCCGAGCCAGTATGGGTATGGGCGGGGGTATAGGCAGAGGGGGTGGTGAGGGAGTGAGGGGAGGGAAGGGAAGGAGGGGTGAGTGAGAGAGGAAGGAAGGGGGGAATTGTGTATGTACTGAGCGATGGAGAGATTGAGGGGGATCCAGTCGTGGTGATCTAAGGACGTGGCGGAGGTGGATTTCTTGATTATTTACCTGTGTACTCTAACCTTTATTTTTTTTCTGTTTTTAATTCTTTTCCTTCTCCCCTCATTTTGCTGGTTATCGTGCAGCGACGCCTTCTAAAACTTCGCCTTGCTCTAAGGGATGGATGGGGACAGATGCGGGCGATAATACTTCTTTCACCCTATCCCCAGTTTCTGCATCTGTCGCGTGGAAATGGAGCCTACTCTCTCTCTCTCCCTCCACAGCAGGACCAGCGTGATATCTTGCACTACTGCGGAGCGCTTGAGTGACGGTTCTCTTTCCACGCCGCAGACTTTTCCCCTTACCTTTACCTCTTTTTTTTTCTTTTTTTTTACCGGCAACTTCTATGCGAGAACGGTAAGTCCACTTGGGGAGTCGCTAGCTCGCGGGACTGCTATCGCTCTTCTCCCGGCCTGAACACTACTCTGGATTGTCTTGAGACACAGGCACATTCTCGGCTCTCTCAGGGGCGAAGGATTTGGCGGGTGCAGTCTTCCAATGCCGGCGCTGACCCGTTTCTGTGCGAGTCTTTTTCACACTAATAGTCTGCATCTCGTACTAAGCCTTCGAGCTGCTAGTCGTGCTACGTTGCAATGTAGCGGGTATAATGCTGTTCGGGGAGATTTTCAGAAATCTGGAATTTGCTTGTGCTAGTTGCTAGAGAGTAGGAAGAGGTAGGCAGGGAAAAGGGAAAAATGATTTTATTTTTGTTTCTTTTGTGGAAGAGAAAAATAGATAATAAAAATAGAAAGGAAGAAAAGAAGAAAAGGGGAAGAGGTGAACCCCGTGTACTCCAACAAGATGCCCGGGCAGCACCAGCCAGGGATGCTCTGCGTACCTCCTAATGGGCAACAGTGCATGGTAGAGAAGGCTGAGGTTACATCGCCGACAAGGCTACAATCAACGCATCATTGGAGCCAAGGGATATCGTCACCGTTCAGTCGTCGGTCCTCTTCATAGACGACGGGGAGGTAATTCCGCAAGATGCCGGGAGCAATCATAACATGCTCATGACGCGCGTTAGCCATGCGCAAAGAGCTGCAAAGACGACAAAAAGGGTTCCCTTAGGTGTCCTTGGTATCAGTTGGTAGAGTCTTTACCAAGAAGATGACGAGGTGCGAATGCCCGTAAGCCCTTTTCTGGTTACGACCTCTTGGAGACAACATGGATAGATCAAGAGTCAGCGCCGTCGATGACGCGGAGCCGTCCGTAAAGGAGCGTAGATAGGTTGCAAGCACGACATTGAGTTAAAAATGACACTGCTTCCAAGTCAAGAATCCAAGTACCGTCTTGGCATCTCAGAATGGGGGTTGGCAAGACTGGGGAAGTGCCGAGTGAGCATGCCAAGGTGCAATGGAAGTCTGATTCTAGAACAAGGTCGGAAACAAAAGAAGTCCGGTCTCGGCCGACGTATCTTGTCCAGCGTTCTGATTCTCCAGTGCCCGTGGTAGGAGGGTTGGGAGACGGGATGATCACGGGCAACCAGGATACTTGTCGGAGGTACAGCGGCTGGAGAGCGGGTCAAAAGCGGAAAGCTTCCCCGAAGTAGGCCTGAGGCAAACATCCTTCAAAATCACATGCATTCCAATTCCGTACAAGCCCTGGCCAGATCTTCACGATGCCGTGGTCCGGACGGCAAATCGTCACAAATGGCTCAAGGATCCCGAATGTATTTAACAAAGATACATATAGGAGTGCCTGTTTTCGGAAATTGCAGCAGCAACGGCGATAGAAGCCCTCAGAGAAGCAGATGCGGGTTTGTCGCAAAACAACCAAGCAAGAACGTATGCATGGGGGGGCACAGACTGCTCAGCCTTGGTACAGCCCTAGGTAGCTCTTCGAAAGTCTTAGCTGTGTGGTGAGAGTAGTAGACACTAAGCAGTGGAGGTTGGTGCAGTTTTAGGAGATCCTTGCTAAGCTGAGAGATGCAGTGAGGCTGTATTTTGAGACCGGTAGATACCTTTTGCTACAGAGGTACCTACAGTATTAGGGCTATGAAAAAGCGAAAAGGAACAGGCAAAAGCTGCCGACGATCATGGCACGATTGAGTTATTATTGGGGTAATAATGATGGCTACATGAGAGCAACCGGTATACCACCTAGATATTATTGTACCTCCTAGCGTGGACAAAGCAGGTGAGAGACAACGGCAGATGGTTAACTGCCGCGTTATTCTGGGGACGACAGTAAGTTTCCCAGGCTTCCGTGCGACACAAGACTGGCTTGGGCAGACAACTACTGCTGGGCAACTGGAAAGGCGGGTGTCTGAACGAGGACAAGGTTGGAAGAGGGTTAGGCGGGCCAAAGTCAAGTGTCGTCACCGACCAGTGGACTTTTTTCGAGCAGGTTTCCACATTGCCCATACCTCCTAGAGTGACGGTGGCTCGCGGGGTGACGAATGCCATCTGCGGTGATTGTTGTTGATGATTGCTGGGTGATGGGTGTGGCTTGCCGGGTCGGGCTTTCGGTCTTTCCCAACCCTAACGCAGCAGCTAATGCTGGCACGCAGCCAATCAGCCGGGGGCAGATGGGGAATTCCTGACGATCGGCCCACCGAGTTGAAACGCGGGCGAGTGCGGCGGCGTCTGCCATGCACTGCCCCTTTGGCCCTCCCGGCCCTTCCTCCTCCCCCCCAGTCCGTTTCGCATCCCCCAAATCTCAATCTTCCCACCCGTCTGTCTGTCTGACGTTTCCCACTTGTGTTGCACTTGTCCGTCCAGTTCCAGACTTCTGCAACAACACCCAAACATCTGCTATCTCCCCCTTCTATCCCGTCCAAGTCGCTCGTTATCGACTCTCTGCCTGCGCGCTACACTAATCGCGACCGGCAAAGGTTTCCAAGCAAAAAAGCCGCTCCGTTTTTCCCGCTAGCGAACGGGTGGCCGCGTCAGCAAATCGCGCTGCCTGTCATTGAGGGGTAGACTTCCATCAACACACCTCAAGACTCCATCAACACTCGCCTGCTAAGGCATCCATCCACTTTCGATCCTCCCCGACATCATCTTCTGCCTCCCAACCGGCTTGGATTGGCAGCTGCTCCCCTCAACGCCATGACCAGTCGCCCGACCGTCAAGACCGAACCCTTCGACATGGACTCCTTCTTCGACTTCAGCCAGGGCGGTGGCACCCAGCCATCACCTGCGACCGCTTCCTCATCCAAGATCGACGCCCTCAGCCCATTCGATAAGGGCGAGGAGCGTCAGCAGTTCAATGGCCCAAGCCACGACTACAGCCAGTACAAGCAGCAGGTCGGCCTGCCCGTCGGCAGCATGGCCAACATGCCCATGAGCCAGCCCCAGATGTTCGATGGCTACAACTCAGGCATCGGTGACATGGGCTTTGATGGCGGATTCGGAGCCGGATGGTCTTCGGGGATTGACATGGACTCCGAGATGGACTTCGCCAACCCGCAATCTTCCATGCCGCCCATGTTTTTCCCGCCGCAGAACGAAGGCGACAACTTTGTCAACCCGAACACCATCGGTGGTCACGAGGAGCCGACCAGCAACGTCGGCCGCCTGTGGCCTGGCATGCACTCTCAGCAGGCTCAACAGGCCGCCATGCAAAAAGCCGCCCAGAACCAAGCGATGCAGCAGCGCCAGATGAAGCTGCAAGCCCAGCACGCTCAGTACCGCCAGCTTGCCAACCAGAGCCAGGCTCCTCAGCAGCAGAGCCAGAACATGAGCAAGCGTCCATCCAACGTCTCTGAGCCTCACGTCGAGGAAAGCATCTCTCGTCTTCTCAACCAGATGCGCCAGCAAAGCACTGCTTCCATGGACGACGATGGCTCTCCAGGCGGTCTCCTTCCTCAGATCGCTCGGATGAAGAAGGACGAGGAGGAGATGGACGAGGACGAGCGTCTGCTTGCATCCGATGAGGGCAAGAAGCTCTCCAGCAAGGAACGCCGCCAGCTCCGCAACAAGGTCTCTGCCCGTGCTTTCCGCTCGCGCAGGAAGGGTATGTCTTTCGTCGCCACTCCAACCTACTTACGACGTGCTAACAAATGTAAACAGAATACATCTCTCAACTCGAGGGTGAAGTTGCTCTGAAGACCCAGGAGGCTAGCACTCTTCGCCAGGAGAACGGCGCTCTCCTTCAGGAGAATGATCGTTACCGTGGCTTGATCGAGACCCTCCTTCGCCACCCGGCCTTCACACCCTTCATCGACGACATCTCCAAGGACCCGGCGACCCTTATCTCTCAAGCACAGCAGATGGCGCCACCTCAACAACCTCAAGCCCACCAGGCCCCGACTCCTGCTCAGCCAGCCCCTCAACCTCAACAGCATGCTCCGCAGCAGGAGCAGAAGCCCGACTTCATGAACTTCGACGCCTCCCAGCTGCAGATCCCTAGCCAGCAGCCAGCTCAGGAGCAGCAATCCCAGCAGGTCTCCATGGCCATGATCCCGGAGGAGAACTTCAGCAAGTTGAACCTGGGAAACTACCAGCCCAGCATGAACTTCAACCAGTTCAACACGGTCAACGCTTACGCTGTGACTGACGTCCCGGCGCCTGACCCGGTCAATCTTCTCGCTACTTCGTCTTCGGCTCATCTGTCTGCTTCCTCCTCGGCTCCTGTCTACGACTTCGACTTCGCCACCGACATGACTGCTACCGCCTCTTCATCCTCTCGCAACTTGGACGTCTTGCTCGCCAAACTCGACGGCGCGGCAAGCAGGATGTCTGCCCTTTAGATGGGTGGAATAGCCCTCCTCACCAGGCGACCTCACCATCCGCCACACACACACACAATTCCATATGTCCGCCAATCATCCACACCATCACCTGGATCGCCCGCATCCCTCGGGATTTTTGACTTGGTCTAGCGTTACAACTTTTCTCTTTGTATGTCATTGGGGAACTCCCACGGAGACTGGGAGATACTACTCTACCCTTTCCAACTAGGGGTAGGGAATTGGGGAGGGGGGGCGTTATAGGATAGGAAATTTTAAGGTTGGGAAAGAAGGACCGGGGATAGCTAAACATAGCCCCCTGCTGCAAACGGGTGTTGCCTTAGGTCCCTTTAGGTTGCTGTGTTTATATAGGGCCTTTTCTTGTCTCGAAAATCTCTTTGGGGGAGTCCCTGTGTCCCTCTCTCTACGTCTGTTTACTCCTTCTCCTTTCACCAACTCTAATGTTCTTTTCATACCCCTTTCTTTGCCCTCCTGCCTTTTTTCTCTTCTTGTTTTTTTTTTTTTTTTTAATAAATTAGCTTCGTCGATGATGAAAGTATCGCAAAGTTTAGCTTTCGTCCTCTTCCTCATTCCCGCCTATGCATTACGGCGGGAAAGGTGTAGGAGAAGAATGGAGGAAAAGAAGGTAGTAGGGCAACGTGACTCAACGCGCAAGAGAGGTAAAAAGAAAAGAGTAATGGAGAAGGACGAGGTGAGATTTTTGGAGTATGGAAACCTTTCTTCTTAACGTCCTCTCTATTAGATGGAACGCATGCACGATGCAAAACTGGAGGTGTGCTTTCTTTCTTTCTTTTCTTTTCTTTTTTTTTTTTTCCGTCGTAGAGACAATGTTGTTCACCCCATTTTGACCACGTTTTTGGCCCGACCTAGGACGCAATAGCCGGTAAGGGGTCGTCTCTTTTAGAAGGGGAAGGGGTAAAGAGAGGAAGGAGAAATGGGTTGGGGTTTGTAGTAGGGAGGGAAGGAAGGAAGGAAGGAAGGAAGGAAGGAGAAATGGGGTTGGGTTAAGTGTCTAGGCTTCTTTAATCATAGTAGATTTAGCAATTTCTCGTTGCTTTAGCAAGGAAGATGCTCGGGACGAGATAAGTCAAGGAGCACGTTCTTCCGTAAATTCTAGACTCTGCAAGGAACTTCCGTCTCCTAGGCCAGCAGAGGCAGATCACGAGGGGGAGAAAAAAAGACGGACTTGAATTCGCCGTCTCCATCAAACGCTGAAGCGCCTAGATGGACAGGATTGTTGGTCGACCCGCCCCCTCGTGGACGACCCGAATTCTTGCTTTTTTTTTTTTTTTTTTTTTTTTTTGGAATAGGAGGCATCAAAAAAAGGTGGCACAGTAGGGCTTCCGCAAACACCTGACCCTGGCAAACCAAGTCTCTCGCATCAGAAAATAGGATCCATCATCGGTGAGACTTTCAATGAAATCATCACGATGCACCCATGAATAGCTCCCCAACTCCCCAAATGAAGAGAAGACCAAAAAAAAAAAAAAAAAGGAAAAAGGAAGAAGAAAGAAGGAAAAAAAAAAAAATCAACCCTTCAACCTCGCCAGCCTCCCCATCTCCACCCTCGCCAAATCCGCCCTGCCCAAAAAGTCCTCGCGGGCCAAAAACCCTTCCTTGCTCTTGCCATAGACATCCAATTCCTCGCGTACGGCGCGGTCGGAATCCACGAACCCCTTCCAATCCAGCGCGCTCTTCTGCACCGTCGACATCTTCTCCGCCTTGCGCTGGTTCTCGGCCGCTTGTTTCTTTTCGGCTTGCAGGACGTCGAGACGGGAGGGGGTCCGGGGTCGGAGTCGGTCGGGCGGCACGCCTTTGACGGTTGCCGTCGGGTTGGGTTCGAAGAGGGAGGGGCGTTTGAGCGGGCGAAGGAGGTGGGCCGGGGGTGTTTTGTCGGAGGGGGAGCAAGAAGATAGTTGGTGGCGGGTGAGGTCTGCTTCGGGATGGTCGCGGAGGTATTGCTGGGCTTGTTTGGAGTTGAGGGGGACTTGTTCGGTGATTTCGGTGACTTCGCCTGCGTATTCGATGCGTCGGCGGATGGTGAGGGTTTCGGGGGTGGTTCTTGCGGTGTTCTCTTTGTTATGTGTTTCGCCATCGGGTTTGGTTTCCGCTTCAGCAGTGGCGTCTGCTACTGGTGCGGGCGGAGGCGGTGGTGGTCTTCCGATGGGGACGCTGTTTAATTCCTTCCAGATCTGCTCGACATCGATTGTGACTTCGCCACCCACTACCCTCTTCTTCTCCTTCCTTTCCGCTTTCTCCGCTAACCGCTGCGCCCGCGTCCGAATCAAGCCTCCCTCTCCTCCGCTCTCCTCATCTGCTGCCCCCGCCGTCTCCTTCCCTTTGCGCTTTCGCTTCTTTCTGCGTTCTTGTATTGTCGCCTCATCTCCCGAGTCGAGCTCTTCGCCTCCTGTATCATCCGCTTTTCGCTTCTTGTCCTTTCGCGCCGGTTTTGCAACAGCAACATCCTCATCATCTGATGACGAACCTTCCTCGTCCTCTCCTCCAGCTTCATCAGGATTAAAGTCCTCGTCGGCGTTTTCGTCATATGGCTCCTCTTCCTCCTGCATGTCGCGCTCGAGCGCTGTCTGATCTGCTGCCTTCTTCGGCGCCATGATGCTGTGAGAAAGTAAAGTATCTGGGCTTAAAGTACGGGACTTCACACGAATTCGACGCGAAAGCGCGAACTGAACATCCGAGACATGATGGATCGACGCTCCGCCCTCCACACGCTAGCGAAAGCTTGATTTCCTCTTTGAATCCTTGCATTTTTACGTACAGTATAAGGTACATAGTAGTCTGCGCTGGTCTGGACTTCTATGTAGCATCTACACCTCTCATCTTTGATCTCTAACATACGCAAAGAGAAATATCTTCTTTATATACGAATCTCTTAAAGCCAAAGAGAACACCTCTAACGCAATATACCAAAACAGACGTCAAACAGGAGAAAAAGGGTATCATCCCAGAAACACACGGCCCTCCAGCTCCTTGCAAAACACTCCCTGCCGCCCCTCGTGTTCGTGCCAGACGCATTGGCTCCCAATCAATCGATTGCCTAAGCCCGAAGCAGGGCGAATCGAGCATCCAAAACCCACTGTCCTGTGGCTCTGTAAGGATCCTTGCTCTCTACTCTGTATCGTCCTGCAGATACGCGGGAGGAAGGATAAAAAGATCAGAAGGGAACGAAAGACCGGACGATACCGTGACTTGGTGCCTTCTTCCTTCCACCCCATCCTCCCTCACACCCCCTTCCATTCTTTCATTTCCTCCTTTCCGTTGCCTTTGCCTTTTACACAAACGTCCTCTCCCCTCAGAATCCAGCCTGCCCATTCGCCCTCGTCATTCTGCACCTCCTGCCTAACATCCCCGCTGAGCGTCTCCATTCGGCAATCCGACGCGTGATCGGATAGGAAGAGAGGAAGACTGAAAAAAAAAAAGGAAAGAAAAAAAAAAGAAGGGAAAGGAGTGCTTAAGCAGCAGCACTCCTCCTAAAAGCGCTCAAGAAACTCTTCCGTTTCCCCACCCGCTGCTGGTCCTTCCCTCCCCCTGCCCCTCCCGAGCCGCTCTTCCTACTATCCTGCGGCACCGGCGGCGGCGGCGGGATCTTCGGGGTCGCTGTCACCGTCGATCGGCGTTTGGCCGTATTCGCTGCGGTATCTTTACTCTCTTGCTGAGATTGTTGACGCGAGCGTTCGGCGGCTTTGGCGTCGAGTTTGGGGTCGATGGGGTGGGTTGGGGTGTCCTTTTTCGGCTTGGAGGTGGAGGCGGAAGAGGATGGAGCGGTAGGGGCGGTTGCGCTACTGCTGCTGATGTTATCGAGGTAGGTGTCGCGTTTAGGGAGAGGAGAAGCGGAGGACGAGGGACCGGGGGACTTGGTGCCGGTTTCTGTGGGTGCTTTGCTGGTTCGGTCGCGGATCGAGGGCGGTTCGGCAGCGGCGGATTTGCTGGTTCGATCGGGTTTGGGGGAGATGGGGATATTGCCTGAGCGTCTTGCGGGGACTGTTGATGAGGAGGTGGTTTCGCCTGCGACGGATTTGCGATAGCTGGAGTTCCTTTGGTGGCTTGTTGAAGGTCGCTGTGGTTGGGAAGATGGCATGGGTTCGCGTGCGGTGTGATCTGGACTAGCAGACGATCCGGCAAAGGTTTTAGGTCGACCATTAGGCGCGCGTGCTGCACTGCCTACGAGATCCTCTTTCGATATCCCATTCATACGGAGGCCGTTCTCCGCCGCATATGGCGTCCCGTGCGCTGTGGATGGCCGATCGTTGGATTCGGTGGCGGCTAGTTCGAAGACGTTGGGGATCGCGCTTGATGGGGGTGGCGTAGTAGTCATGCTCTTCCTCTTCTGTCTCTTTGCATCGTCATCATGGTCAGATGCGGAGATGCCATTCGGCGTGATTCCACTTGAAGGAGTCTTAACATCCGTGTCAAGCTTGGGAGGCACACCGTTGCTGGTAGAGCTGGTGAGACTCCGTCGGCTTGCATTGGTAACTGCACGCCTCACAGCATTACCCACACCACCGTTCTCAGCCTGATGCTTCTCCAGCCTCTCGATCTCGCCATGCATTGTCGTACCGTTCATTGCGTAATTGACCTCTTCAATGGGCGTGAATTTAACAATCCCACGATCTGAGGGCACGCTCAAAATGTCCGCCATAAAGCTCTGTATGAGCGCCGCATTGCGCTTGTTGATCGACGGACCCATTGACGAAGGGACAGTCGTCACATTAAGAATGTAGCAAGGATCGAAAGTCCCACCTAGCGCAAGGCAAGCACTATGGTCGACTTTGATCATAATACTGCTATCTGGGCGGGTATAGCGTTGCGCCAGGTGGTAAGAGAGGTCGGTCACTAGGGTGTATTCATCTTTGATCTGCGTGTATAGAAAGCTTGGGTTAGCCAAAACCACAATTTCCGCGCGCGCAGCATGTCTCATCTTCGCGACCTACAATAACATTCGTCTTCAATTCCGCGACTACCGGGCTTTCTCTCTGGACCTTCTCCCTCACGCTGCCAGCCTCACTATCTTTATACCGGAACTGATCTTCGTAGTACTGCGACCGATGCTTGCCAGCCGTGTTGTATTGGTGAGACATACTGCTCCTATGCGCGGACTTGCGAGCCGCCGCGATGTCGTCGATGCTCTTACTACCACTCAGAAGCGGATTGGCGGGTGCGTCCCCACTGGAATTGGATGCGCGCTTCCACGAGTCGCGATGCTGCTGGGACAGTAGATCGATTCTGCTGTCGCGAGCAGAAAGCGCAGTGCCTGCCAATGTCGGGCCTGAAGTCGATTTCGTCTGGAAAGCGGTCGCGTTTGGTGATGGCATCGACTGCTTGCCAGAGCGCGCTCGTTTGTCGGTAGAGCACCGTGGTGTCCCGCACGACAAGGCTGATCGGACGGGGCTGTGTTTGATCTATCGGAACAGGCACTGCGGGATCGCAGGCTGCTGTGGGGAGACAGACGGACTGTCTCACTCTGAAGGAGCAGTGTGAAATGAGGCACGCTCGCCGTTAGGCGGGTGGAACTGTCAGGCTCGTGCGTAACTTTGTCGTGGTAATTGATGCTTTTAATAAAGAGCCGTTGGCGGCAGATAGATGGTGATATGGCAGGGCAAGGCAATGCAGCGTAGGGCGGGGCGGGGACAGGGTGGCACGCGGTGACAAGGACGTCGTTTTCTCTTGTTCCTCCTAGGCTGTGGAGATCAAGAGGGTTGATTTGGAGGGGAGGAGTGCCTAGGTCGGCGGAGTCTACAACTGCTTTCAAGATTGGTTCGGGGAAAAAATAAGGCCAGGTCCTCGCCAGCCTGGCCCGGAGCTACAGAGTGGAGAAGATGCAGGCTGGCAGCGGACGGACAGAATGTTGGAATGATGAAAGAGGGGCGGCGATTCAGGTCCAGAGATGCATAATAGTAATGAAAGTTCAGACGATGACAAAAAAATCCAGTGAGATGTTCGCAGAATTATGCGTTGGCGGCTGCAGGTAAGGCCTGGCGCGCAGAGTGAATCTAGTGATCGACAGGATAGAGTGCGGTTGGAGACAATGCATAACGCCCGGGCGGTTATCCACTTACGCCGCAGAAACGCAGGCTCCACTTCCTCAGCAGCAGAGAGAAGGTTGGAAGGGTGAGATTCACGAACGAGGAGGAATAATAATGCAACCGAATGGTTGGTCAGGGATGGCGTTGGCCCTCGGCACTCACTATTACTGACTGTATCACTTTCCACGCGGCGAGATCGACTACTGTAACAGAGAGTCGAGTCTTGAGCTTTTGCCTCTTTGGGCATACAGACGACCGTTGACGTTTCCAATTTTCCAACTTCCGAATCCCACCACCCCCACCCCATTCCTCCGTCGTCCATTTCTTATTCGTGCGCAAACTACCGTCGTCCTTGCTGAAAGACTCGCGGCAGACAGCGTCCGCGTTTCACACGACCGTACACCACGCGCAATCCGCGCGCGTGCATATATATATATATATACATAGTAGTCTCCAAGAGGACATGACCACAACACTGTCCGCGCTCGGGTGAGGCAGCTTGATGTGGTGGTTCGGATACATCTGAGCTTGAATGCGGAGATCCGAGTCGGCAGTCGGCGGATCAGCGTCGAGATCTCACAAGTCTCTGTAGTCTCCAGCTAAGGACTCATGAAGGAACTGTAATTGGCCAAACACGCTTTCTCTTTCGCCCGATCTAAGCGAATCGAAGCCGGGATCATCCCACCCCTGGCCTGGAGTGACGCGGAAGAAGAGACGCCCGGCGCGTGGGAAGGAAAATAGATGGATTATTTTTATAAGAAATGTTCGATAGGAAAATTTGTTTAGGATTTTCTATCCGATATTGATAAAGTGCTTGCAGATTCCGTCTCCACACCTGCGATTGCCTGGCTAAGGCTGGTTTCGCCGTCTTAAGTAACCCCGTCGCGATAAGGTCCACAGAGAGAGATACTGAAAAGGTGCCCGCGCCCACGCATTAGGGTCCCAGGTTTTTCTTTCACAAGGTCAATTCCCGCTGTCTGAGTAGCTCGACGCGTGGCAGAACGAAGGTTTGGAGGGGGGGGGGGGGGGGGGGGGGGGAAACGATCGTTGGGGCATTGTTAGGGCGTTGCCCTATCGCTTGTAAGAAGTCTCTGAGCCCCTCCCCGTTCATCATGCAAAGTGAGGGAAGAAAACCGCCGTATCCTTTCGAATAATGGTGCTCTAATATGCGTCAGTTGTCATTCCCGCCGAAACGCCGTTCGCACATTGCGCGGCTTGTGCAATATCCCGATGCGTCTGTTCGCGACCACAGTCGGCTGGCGGTGAGATAGGGCGTGATGACTGCCATTACTAGGTACTGTTTCTGTTTGCAGTCTGAGAGGTCATTGACTGGACAGGTCCATAAGGAAAAAAGACGGACAAAGAGAGGTGGAGAAAAAGTAACAGACAAATAAGATTTCTCTTTTCCCTAGAAGCCAGAAAAAGCGCAATCACCATTGGTTTCTGCATGCTACACACGAATTTCATACTCAACCCGATCCTTAGTTGATGATTGGCCTTGACCAGAGTCTAGTGATCCGTGGAAGGAGGCCTCTTTCCCACGCCGTCGTCGCATTCACCATCGATGGTCATTCCGGTGTTCCTTCTTCAGCTTTCACCGTCGCATAACTAAGCACACTCCACAAGGAGGGACTGTAAGAGCATTGGTATCTTTATGCATTATAAACAAGATATTTAGCATTACATGAGACTTCAAAGTGCATTGCGTAGATGTATGAGGCCCACTGATATAGACGCTCCTGGGAAAAGATACGCGAAAGGCCACTAACTTGGCATTCTATTGCGGGTATGCATTGCGTCGGTAGGCATGGTTCATCAGAAATCCCTGAAGTATCACCCGGGTTGGATGAGTAACCCCTGAGACGAGGACTCCAGCGTGCAACACTGCAAGCCCAGCTCCCATCTTCCCCAACCCCGCAACATCCTCATCCCAAACAATATCCTCAGACAACCTCCTCATGCCTCAAAACCCCCGTCTCCCTCACAAACTCCCAAAACCCCCTCTGCCCAAAGACTCTAGGTCGCATACCAACTTCCGCTCCACCAGCTCCAGCATCCTCACTAACCACCCACTCCCTCGCCTGATCCACCACCTGAACCAACAAATCCCACTCGCCACGCTCAGCCAGACACCGCGCCAGATGCTCAAGCGCACGCCAGCTAGGGCGCCTGCCGGAAGCGACAAGCCGGTAGTAGAACTCCATCATCGGACGGGACGAGTTGAGTGAGGAGTGGTACGCCGCGTAGGCTTCGATCATGCGGTCGTAGAAGACGCCGTCGAGGGTGAGACGGCCTCCGGCGTCTTCTTCCGCGGCGCGGATCCGGTGCCAGAGGGCCTCGACGGCGGCGAAGTCCGGGTAAGGCGTCATTTGGAAGTAGTGGGCCATCAGGATCGTGTAGATTTGGGTGGTGGGTTGCATGTTACGGTTTAGCATGTGGGAGAGGACGGCGTTGGCGGCGGGGACGTTGTTGTAGAGTTTCAGGAGGCGGTCGATGACGAGGGCGTAGCCTTTCTGGTCGATGAAGGCGGTGGGTTGGGCGGTTTCGCGGTCGGCGGAGGGAGAAGTGCTGACGGATTCGAGGGAGGTGATGAGGGAGAGGACTTTGTCTTCTTGTTCGGCGTGGGTGAGGTCGTTCATGGCTTCGTCGTGGAAGAGTTCGGTGAGGATGACGGTCCAGGTTTGGCTGTCGACTTGGACGTTCTTCTGGTTCATGCGACGCAGGATGTCGATAGCTTCGTCCGATTGGCCGTGTCGCATGCTGACGTTGAGAAGGACATTGTATGTCCTTCGATCCGGCTCAAGCCCAAAGGTGCGACCCCACTGTAGAACGTCTGATATAAGTCGATCGTTCTTCGCCGCGAGCGCTGAGATAGCCGCGTTCATGACTACCACATTCGGTCTTGGCACATCATCAACATCGCCCTCAAAGATACTGGTCGCTTCTGCAGCGCTGATCTCTGGCGGTGTCTGGTGCTGTCGTCCCCTCCCACCACCCGCTTCTTGGCTAGCATTGGAAGAGCTGCCGGCTCCAAATCTCTTCCTCCTCGCTGCTGCGATCCATTCGTCTTTCATCTCTGTCAAAGCCCTCATACCCGTTTTGACTTTATTGCCCTTTATCAGCCCGTAGATCCTCGTACTCCATGCACTCACATCCGGCTGCACACCAGCCATTCTCATCTTCTGCCAGAATCCTTCCATGGCGCTCACATCCCTGGCATGCTGTGCGCCTCTCATCATCACCGTGTACGTCTTGGCTGTCGGTTGTCGCCCAGATTGTATGAAATGGTTCCAAACCTCAATGGCGTGCTTGGGCCGGGCAAGCGACATGAGAGCAAGCATGAGGTGCTCGAAAAGTTCGTCCGGGAGCCTCGGCTTCTCAGGACTGGCGGCAAAAGCGAAGATTTCGTCCTTGATGTGCTCCGCAAGAAATGGCTGTTGTTTTTGCTGAGCCTGTCCGAGACGATTCATGCGCAAGTCTATGAAGCGGGCCGTGACTTTGTCGCGGGTGGTCAAAGGTGTTTTCAAAGCAAGAGGCGGTGGAGCTAAGACATCCGGAGACTCCTGTATTGTGGGCGATTCATCCGAGCTCGAATACAGTGGTGCTGTTGAGCTGGGTTGCTCCTCTTGTCGCTCTGCATTCTTTGCTTGCAGGGGCGTAGACGTCTCAGACTGCTGCTGTATTTTCCCTTGTGCTGACTCCCCCAACTTGCGAACGGTCTCTGCCCATGCTTTGGACTCTTGAGACGCAACTCTCGACGTGGCGCCTTCATCATCGGTTATCGCCACGTTGTTTTTCCGTTGTCTCTCACTGCTCTCTTTCACAGCTTTCTTTGCTGGCAAAGGCGGCGCCACTCCACTTCCACCTTCTCTCAACCACGGTGGCAAGTTCAAATCTAGCCTATGAGCCAGCCCCAAATATATATTTTTCGTGCGTTCATCATCGAATTTTCCCCTCATAGCCATACCCACTCCAGGCTTTTTCAAAGTCACGAGCAACCCTTCAACCAGCTCCACAAACGGGGCATACTCAGCCTGCTTTACGTAAGGAATGGTTTCTCTGCCCGCTACAGCATGCGCAGGAGGGGTGGTGCGCAGGAGATCCAGGGTCACTAGGGCAGGGGAAGGCCAATCGTAGAAGAATTTGGTTTGCGTAAGTTTGGAGTAGGTGTTGTTAGATCGAAGGGCAGGCAGATACATTGAGAGGGCCGCAGAGAAGGACATGGAAGGAGCAGCGGCCAGACGGGAGGTGAGTTGCTCTCTCAGAGTGGAGGTCTTGGGAAGGAACGACCAGTTGAGCTCTTCGACCGCTAGTGGTGGCCGTAAGGGATGATTGATAAGCTGCCGATGGCGAATCAAACGCGAAGCGAAGGCCATATTCCATATGAGCATCGCATCATCCAGAAGTTGGCGGCGGAGGCTTAGCTTGGGTGTTTCAAGTGCGGCGGAAGACACAAGCCAGAGCATACGGGGGTAAAAATCTTGCGCCTCTAGCTGGAACGTATGGAGGAGCTGAACGAGAAGAGTCGGCGACGGGAGGCCTTTCGCCTTCTGCTCCTCTGGTGTGAAATGGACAGCTTGCTTGGTGAGACGCTCACTGAGACCCATGTAGGTTTTGCTAAACATGCGATGCCGGCCCAATTTGCTTACGTTCTCGGGAAACTCGTGGCTGATTATGTCCTGAACAATACGCCATGCCTCAATATCGTGCTCTCCCGATGGTCCACAGCGTACGAGGGCGTTGACTCTTTGCTGCAGGCTTTCCGGAATCTCCTCATCCTCTTGCTGCAATGATGGCCTGCGGCTTGCCGTATCATGCGCTGCCGGAGTTCGTTGTCGCAAATGTCTTGGCTCCCTGCCCCGTTCCACTTGCTCCAGTAGCTGTTCAGGAGCCAGCCTGCCTCGCGAATATCGGCCGCTCCCTCCCGTCAAGGGCATGTCTCGCCTTCCATAGCGAGTCCGAGCCTCTTCAGGCCGCCAGGTTCGAATGTCGACCCCCGAGTCATCCCGAATCCTCGTATCCTGCGAGCGGCTTAAAGCCCCCACTGGCTGGTCCTCGTCATAGTATCCCCTCCTTCGCCCAAGGCTCGAATGCGACTCGGATTGGGACGCAGGCGAGATGTGTGAGAAGCCCCGGCGGGCTTGCTGCAGCACATGAAGTCGTGAGCGGAGTCGCGCTTGGAAGGCACATCGCGTGCAGATGTGCGGGTATGGTAAAGACATAATCCGCATGCAGGCGAGGCCCAACAACTCCCAGTGCGCAAGAACGAGATCCCAAGGTGCATCAAAACTTCTTTCCTGAAGGGGAAGGAGGCCTCCGCTAGTCGCGGATCTTGGAGCTACAGTACCCTGCAGCGGACCCATTCCGCGTCGCGCATCTCGAAATCTTGGCTGGAAGTTTTCCAGACGAAAGTTTATCAGTGGTTGTTATAGCAGGATATTGTTGCCCTTGGCCGGACTGACCACAATGGCCCCGATGATGCTAGAGGACGATTTCATTCCGACCCTCTCCGACAGCGATGCCGTGTCGGATGAGGAAACTTCACCGCCAGCACCCGCCGCAACAGCGCAGCAGCCGTCGACGAAGCGGAAGCGT
Source organism: Hortaea werneckii (assembly GCA_037044905.1). Classification (NCBI taxonomy): domain Eukaryota; kingdom Fungi; phylum Ascomycota; class Dothideomycetes; order Mycosphaerellales; family Teratosphaeriaceae; genus Hortaea; species Hortaea werneckii. Next base: position 75,500 of record JBAOKB010000051.1, on the reverse strand, counting down.
GAGGATAAGAAGGGCGGCTCAGTCAAGAAGCGCAAGAAGGGTCAAAACGCACAGGAAGATGACGGGGATGACAGCGAGAATGGCGGGGAGAAGGACGAGGACATGCTATCTGATTTTGAGTTTGACAACTCTGAGCGAACGGCCGCCTTAGGAGGCTTTGATGGGTGGAATGTGGGGAATGCGGTGGGTGATGAAGATGCCATTAATCGCATTGTCGCACGAAGACAAGGTGCTAAAGCGCCCGCTTCGGGTATCAGCGGTGAGGACGAGGAGAGTGCAGCGGATGAGGATAGCGACGACGACGATGAGGTTGGTGAGGATGAGGATGAGGACGCCGAAGATGGGAGCGATGCAGGGTCCGACGCATCTGATGAAGATGTCAGTGCCGCGCAAATCCGCCCTGACGATGATGACCACGACGGCAGCGAGGACGAGGCCGATGACGATGCTGCCATGCCTGTCTCCCACCCCGACGACGTTGCATCAGATTCAGAATCCGACGACCAAGAAGACGCTATCGAGCTTGAAAAGCAAAGAGCCTTCTTTGCACCCGAGTCAGAAGCAACAAAAGCAAACACCAACGGACCCACGGATAAAACATTCACTTCCATGTCCCTCTCGCGGCCCATTCTCAAAGGTCTGTCCGAAGTCGGATTCAACACTCCGACTCCGATTCAATTGAAGACTGTACCCGTCGCACTCGAGGGCAAAGACATTGTCGGCGGTGCCGTGACAGGTTCTGGTAAGACTGCGGCTTTCCTTATTCCCATCCTGGAACGTCTGCTCTACCGTCCGAAACGGGTGGCCACAACCCGCGTTGCCATCCTCATGCCCACCCGCGAACTTGCGCTTCAATGTTTGACCGTCGGCAAGAAACTTGCCGCCTTCACCGACATCACCTTTGGGCGCGCCATTGGTGGTATGAACCCGCGAGAGCAGGAGCGCGAGCTCAAGCTACGTCCAGATGTCGTAGTCGCCACGCCTGGACGATTCATCGATTTCATGCGCAACAGCCCCTCCTTCCAGACCGACAAACTCGAAATTCTCGTTCTAGATGAAGCCGACCGTATGCTCGAAGAAGGGTTCGCAGACGAGCTTAACGAAATCCTCAAAACCATTCCAAAGTCCCGACAGACTATGCTCTTCTCCGCCACAATGTCCTCGAAAGTTGACGATCTCGTGCGCGTTGGCTTGCAGCGTCCAGTCCGAGTCTTAGTGGATGCGCAGAAGTCGTCCGCCTCCGGTCTAGTCCAAGAATTCGTACGATTACGTCCTGGCCGAGAAGAGAAAAGACTCGGCTACCTCCTGCACTTGGCCATGCAAGTCCACCAAGAGCGCGTCATCATCTTCTTCCGCCAGAAGAAGGAAGCCCACCGCGTCCGGATCATCTTCGCCTTACTTGGCCTCCAAGCCGCCGAACTCCACGGTTCCATGACGCAAGAACAGCGTATCAACTCCATTGAAGCCTTCCGAAGCGGCCGCGCCTCCTTCCTCCTCGCCACGGATCTCGCCTCCCGTGGTCTCGATATCAAGGGCATCGAAGTCGTCATCAACTACGAAGCGCCGCAAAGCCACGAGATCTACCTCCACCGTGTGGGCCGTACGGCGCGTGCAGGCCGCAAAGGTATCTCGTGCACATTAGCCGCGGAACCGGATCGCAAAGTCGTCAAAGCCGCGGTGAAATCCGCGAAAGCGCAAAAGGGCGCGACGATTCGGCAGCGGACTGTGGATCCCAAGGACGCCGATGCATGGCAAGGGAAGTGCGACGGGCTAGAGGAGGAAGTCGAAGCGGTGCTGAAGGAGGAGAAGGAAGAGAAAGCCTTATCGGCTACGGAACGCGAGATCACCCGCGCAGAGAACGTGGTGAAGTACGAGGACGAGATCAAGGCGCGGCCGAAGAAGACGTGGTTCGAGAGCGAGCAGCAGAAAAGCGAGGCGAAGCAGCGCGGGGCTGAGGCTTTGAATGGGCCGGCGGCGGGTGAGGGGGAGAAGAAGAGGAAGAGGGGCGGCGAGGGGAAGCTGAGTAATAAGCAGAAGAAGCGGTTGCAGGATAAGGATGAGAGGAAGTCTGGACGGGAGTGGAAGAAGGGGAAGGGCGATAAGCCGCAGATCGGGTCTAAGGGGAAGAAGAGCGGTGGCAAGGCGAAGGGTAAAGGGAAGGCTTAATTGAGGTTTGGATCTAGTTGGGTTTGGAAGCGTGGTGTGTAGTTGTATGCTTAAAGTGTACCATCGCAACGTACCAACTTGGTACTCCTATGTCGTCTGCATGCCGTTGAAGTGAGCAAGCATCTCTGTTCCTGGCGACAGAACCGGTGGCGATCGCTCGGATTAGAGTGCTCGATCTGCCTCTATACCACGAACCCCTTTCCATTTCGTCCACAGAAGCATACCCATCGAGGGTGAAAAAGCACGTCCATTTCATAGTCGATTCCGCACTATACGCGTTCGACCTCATCCCGACCATGTTTAGAGACTCCCCGACCGGAAGCACAGAGCTACCGCGCACTGTGTCTACGGTACCCACTCCCGGCATGGAAAGATAGAACTGGATGCAAAGGTCACAAATTAGCATTGTCGGACGCCGACTTCAGCACTAGTCTCCAAGAAAATAAAAAAAAAACCGGATCTAAGCCGGTCTCGAATCGCTTCCGGGTGAGAAAATCAGAAGCATGTTTCTTTTCCTACAAGACGGTGTTTAGGAACGGCGAGTGAAGACGGTTTGGAGTCTTATGCTGGAGGGAATGCATCATAGCGAGCGATGGTCGAAGGGCAGAGTAGAGGGGGGTCGAAAGGCAAAACAATAACTGACCCGGATGCAGATTCTTGATCATCTGTCCTGGCAAGGACGATATCCGGTCAATTGTTTGGTGTTTGATTTCATCTCTTTGTCCGAAAGCCGAGCGAAAGGCACCTTTTGAAAGGCGCGATAAGGAAAGGACCAAAACCACATGGGAATTTAGTATACAGAATTATAGACGGCATGACGGCGACAAGGAGGGCCTTTAAAGCTCTCGTACAAGTGAGAAGCTCCAGCGGAGCTAACACAATAACAGCCTGTCAGCACTGTGGAACGAGACAACCGAATGACTCTTCAGAGCGGCGAGAGGCTGAGTTGGCTGCGGTGTCCGGGAATGGTATCACCTCCCCATGTTCCTCCACAGCGCCAAGGACTGCAGTACCTCACGCCACTGAAACCGTCAGCGTGAGTCACTTCCTCTCTTTGTACACGAAGTGGGACAGGCTGTTTTGTGTGCAGATGGATCCGAGAGACAAAAGCGAGAAAATTATAATATGCAGCCGGTAGGCTTTGACTGGGTCTGCTCAGCCGGCTCGCCCTGCGATGAAACTTCTATGTCCAGTAGTAGGAGGTACCTGGCGGGGGGGGGGGGGGGGGGGGGGGGGGCAATTCAATCACCAAGACGTCCGAAAGGTCGGATTTCCATTCGATCTTGTAGTAAAGGAAAAATATCTTAATCACCGCTGTATCATTGAAGCGTCCCGAATAGAAAAAAATCATAGTTTCGATTCCGGCCGTGCGGTGATACAAAGTGCCTGGCCACTTGCCAGGACCTTCCCCTGACCATCCTCAATAACGCCCTTGACCCAGATCTTCCGTCTCTCCTTCTTTGTCGCCCAGGCTCTCGCAAAAACGACACAAGGCGTGCTGATAGGAGCCTTGTATTCGACTTCCAACCTCGCCGTAGCAGGCGGGATGGGGTCAGGCGCTGCATGGAAGTAGGCACAACTCCCCGTCACCTGGTCCAGGACCAAGGCGTTGAACCCGCCATGTGCTCGACCGGTCTTACCATCTACGCCCGGTCCTACGGAGATGAGGTTGCATTCTTCGACGCCTTCTAGAGCGTTGGGGTCCTGGCAAGGCCGACGGAAAGAGATGTGGGCTTTGACGGCCTTGCCGTTGTGGAGCGTTTGTCGGAATAATGCGTTAGTGGTGTCGTCTCTCTGGAAGTCGAAAGCGGAATCCCGGATGTCGGTTGTGGAGGGAGCTGATAGCAGTTGTTGACACCATGGGGATTGGAAGTCGGGGTGTGTAGCCATGCTACGTCGAGATGACAAAAGTAGAAGGAAGGTCCTTGAACGGAGGGGCGATTGTAGACCAATCGGTCGTATGCGTACAAGAGAACGAATGACCCAGACTCTCACGTTACTTACCTATTCGACTATTTTGCGGCGATAGTGGTAGTAGTGGTAGTAATGGTAAGAACGGTTGGCAAGCGAGGCAACAGGGTAGCCGAGGTAAAGATGGACTGACTGGCCGTATCGGTCGCCTTCCGTAGACCACATCTCGTCCAAAGTTTCTTGCTCATCTTTGACGACACAGCGTTTCCCATGTCGAGAAGAGTCAATTCCAGTACCTGCCTAGGTAATAACCATAATGACGAGTATGAAAATGGAGCTATGGTAATCTGGCAAACTCACCTCCATGATTTGTGCAGATCACGCGATTCTTGAGCTGAGGAAGCAGCGAAACGCTTGGCGACGATCTTCCCTCCTCCCTCCTTTGTGACTGCGCAATGCTCTACTAGGGAAAGATACTAGTAGGTATCCGTGATTGTTTCAATTTTTGTCTTCTCACCACCCAGCTACTATACGCATACGCAGCATTAGATCGATCAAAAATCCGTTATACTATACATCAATATGAGCCAGGATCCGGACTTGCATTACGCCATCTCCCTCAGACCACATCCCTTCCACCAACATCCCCAACCCCAGCAGCAGTCATGCTATCTGCCGCTTCAAGGTCCATCTAATGAAGCTACGCGACCATCATCCAGCTCGAAAAATCCGGGTACCACCACATCCTATCTACCACCTCCAGGGTCGTCCGATGACCCGGAAGCCCGACAACGTCCCGTTTACCACCGGGACAGCACAGAGCGCGAAGATATCGAACGCGGCAACTCGCTCCCAAACTACGACCAGTCGAACGACCCGTTCAGCCTCCGGGATGCGTTGAAGACCGAAGAGCAGATTAGCGGCATGCGGGCCAATGTGGGCAAGAAGCGGACATGCGGCAGCGTCGCATCCGGCATCGAGAAGCCGCGGGAGACAATGCGCGCCAAGCGGATACAGGGGTTCTACGAAAAGCAGAACGAGAACATCGAACGCCTGCTGAAGCCGGTGGATGACCATGTGCGCGAAGCGAAGGAGGAGCAAGGCGCCGATGCGCTGCAGTACAAGATTGCCGTCACGGGATCCTTTGTCGCCAACATCTGCTTGGCGATCTTACAACTATACGGCGCTATAGCCTCCGGATCGCTGTCCCTCTTCACCACAATGGCCGACGCCATCTTCGATCCTTGCTCGAATCTGACGCTGATCCTCTGCAACCGCGCCGTCAACCGCGTCGACCCCCGCCGATTCCCATCCGGCAAGGCCAGGATCGAGACGGCCGGAAATATTGCTTTTTGCGGTCTCATGACGGCTGTGTCGCTTATCCTGATTGTGCAGTCCGCTGTACAGCTTGCGCGACAGGACTCAGATGTCGATTTCCACCTACCTTCGGTCATTGCGGTGGCTGTAGCTTTCGCAACTAAGCTATGTTTGTTTCTCTACTGCTGGGCTTTGAGGAACAAGTACAGCCAGATCCGTATCTTATGGGAAGACCACCGAAACGACCTATTCATCAACGGCTTCGGTCTGCTCACCAGCGTTGGAGGGTCCAAACTGCGGTAAGGAAACCGGGTAATCTTTTCGCAACAGACGCACTGACTTGTTCCACAGCTGGTGGATCGATCCCATGGGCGCCATCATCCTCTCTGCCTTGATCAGCTTCCTATGGGTCCGGACGGCTTATTCGGAGTTCCAGCTCCTCATAGGCGTCTCGGCAGATACCTCTTTCCTGCAGCACATCACCTACATCTCCATGACGCACAGCCCGCTCATCAACAGCCTCGATACCGTCCGCGCATGGCATTCCGGTCCCCGGCTCATCGTCGAAGTCGATATCGTCATGGAGCGGACGATGACTCTGCAGGAGACGCACGATGTTGCTGAGGAACTGCAGACGAAATTGGAGTCGTTGCCGGATGTCGAGAGGTGTTATGTTCATGTCGATTACGAGACGAGTCATGCGCCGGAGCATTTCTGGAAGAAAGAGCTGTAGGAGTTTCCTTGAACCTTTTCATCAAAGAAGGGGGAAAAAAAGAAAAGAAAAAAAAAAAAAGCCTTCACCCTGGACTAAGGACCCGGAAGCGACTATTCTAAGAGAGCCAACTGCTAAAACTCGCTGTTCAATAGGTCGGTACGACCCTCGCAGCGGTCCTCGATGAGCGGCGTCGAGCGTGTGGTTTGAAAATCAGAGTGATTCCGTCCAAGTACCACTTCGGCAGCGGCGCCTACAGCCGGATCTTGGCTAAAAAAACAGAGCATGTCCTTCGGTATATCGCACTATGATCGAGTTGAACTGATAGCTTTTGGGAGATGCATGCTAGGCCGATTGGACTTCAAGAAGATAGAGAAAGGGGGTGAGACCCATTTGATTCGAACCTCGAATGTTCTTCCTTGCTTGATGGATTACGCAAGCTGTAGGACCTCTTGCTCGCCAAACTTAGTGGCGCTCTTTTTTCCTACCTTCTCCCAAGGATTGTATCAATCGGTGTATCATCTCAAGCTTGCCAATTTGGCCAATCACTCACTTTCCATATTTTCTGAGCGAGCATGTATCTCCGTCTTGCGATACTGGGACCACAACTTTGCTGGCATGGTCTTGGAGTCACGAGAGCTAAGCTGAAGACTCTATTACGATATGCGGTGGAAGGTGTGCTTTGCAGACAATGTTCCGGCAACGCTGGGTCAAGTGCACTCTCACTCGTGCAAGTGCGTCCCTGAAGTTCTTGACTGCTTGAGACATATCTCAAGAAATCGTCGTGAGATGGAGTTGAGGCAGTGTTGTGGTCCATACAAAATACTCTCTAGCGTGGTACTTGGTCGTCGCTTGGACTTCCTATTTCGTCAACTTCTGTGAGGGTAGGTGAACAGTGTGACCCCTGACAACTCGATATTTGTTAGGTTCGACAGAGATCATCAGCGAAACGATCTGATCGTTTGGGCGGAAAAGGCAGGAATGGAGTAGAGGGGTTAAGAACGTTCAGATTAAAAAGGTCATTCGCAGATATGACACATTGCCTATCTAGTTCAATTGTAGTTGCCGGTTTTGCCATGTCCCGATTCATCAAGTGAAGCCAGTAGATTTCTTAGAAGGATTCGAAGGATTCAAAGGATCACTCAGGTTAGGGACGAAGCCGGCGTCGGTAGTGTCTTGGCAAGAGTCATGACGTTTCTAGATCGCCCTTAAAGTGTTATGCTCCCATACCTACCTAGGTACCCTCCCGCCCAGCACGGAGAGATCAAACGCGTTCTACCCGCGAATATTTAGCTTGGCTCGCACGGCAATGAGCATGCAAGCCGCACGACTCAGCTGCGAGCAGTGCCAGGCAAGAAAAACCAAATGCGATAAGAATTTGCCATGTTCTGCCTGCGTTAAAGCAGGCCATCAATGCACGCCCGTGCAGCGGCAACGGCTTCCCAGAGGACGAAGTGGCAAGGCGCGTAGTAGGGAAGATGCTCTCAAAGCTCGAATAGGCCGCTTAGAATCCGTTGTTACGCAATTGCAGAGCGTCGTTCCTGGAGGCACTGCTGCGGCATTAGTCCCTGGTGAGGACACCCCTGCCCTGACGCCGATATCTAAAGATCGGTTGGAAGACACCAGTGCGAGCGATGTCCCGATCAAAACCGAGGACGCGAATGCAGCTGGGAACTCGAAAAGCCTAAGAGGGCTCGTCGCTCCGACTTTCTGGAATGAATTGTCAGAGGCCGTTTCGGGACTCCGTGATGCGCTGGAGGAGACGAAACAGGAGGATGACTCTACCCCAGAGTCTCTCAATGACCAGCTTTCGAAAAGTGCCTCTGGGGATTCTCGACGGCCCAGTGGTGCAAATGCCGTCCTATTTCCTCGCATGTCCGCCGTAGACAGTGGGAACACGTTGAACTGGCTGGAGCCTGGGATCAAAAACAAGTTGGTGAAATGTTTTCGCGAACGATACTATCCTATTGTGAAAGGTGGAAATTGGCCTAGCATAGCAGCCACCATTCGGTTTGGCTGGGATGCTGATCCAAACATACCACTGCCCGCTGGCGCTCGAGCATTGGAAGCCGCTGTCTGTTTTGCTGGCGCATGTGTGCTCTCGGAGACTGAACTCGATCACAAACATGATGTTGTTGCGCAATCTCGACTTAGTACCGAACAATTCTTGAGCGAGGCGGGGCTTTTGAGCACAAGAGACTTTGTAGTACTTCAAGCCTTCGCCATTTATGTTGTAAGCGATACTGTCAGTCACTTCGTCTGCAGAAACTCTTACTTATGCGATTACAGGCTACTTTACGACTCTGTCAGTGCAATGCTGACCAGTGGACCTTGCTTGCTTGCGTGGTTCGCATAGCAAGTGCACAAGGCCTGAATGCAAAGAGCGACGCTGACGAATCGATATTGGAGCGGGAATGCCGGCTGCAACTGTGGTTCATGATCGGCCTTCTTGACTTACAGACCGCTTTTGACCGGGGCACTAAACCTCTTCTCGGAGCAGATGATTTCACTGTGTGGCCAAGCAATGTGAACGATGAAGAACTTATGACGACGCCTCAAGAAGCGATCAATACCACATATCCTACGCGCTTTACGGATATGACGTTCCCGCTAATGACCTACCGCGCAATGATGAACCAACATGTGTTCACGAACATCGGGTATACACAACCAGGAAAAGCCGAGACGCTTACTGACACGGAAGTATGGCAAGAGAAAGCCAAGGTCTTCCGCAACTTCGAAGAACACGTGGAGGGTCTGAAATATGCGCTCGCCGACTCTCCAAACCCTTTCGCAAGATACGTCGTGTTAAGCGGAGAATACATTTCCGCCAACATGCGCACAATACTCCGGAGGCCGATCTACCCGCCGATCAGGGGTCGACCGCCCACGAGCGATGAAGTCGACGTCTTGCAGCATGCCACGGTCGTGCTGGAGTACGCGCTGGGGAGAAGCAACTTCTCAGAATACGCACACTGTCAGGAATTCTCGCTCTGGAGCTGGAACACCTGGATCCCCTGGTACGCCATCGCAGTCGTCTTGGCCGAGCTGTGTCGGAGTCCGCAGAGCCCCATCGCGGAACGATCCTGGCGGGCTGCAGAGGAGAGCTATGCTGCGTACGCGCAGCGCGTAGCCGACGGGCAGAGCGGGCTCCTCTGGAGACCGGTAGAGCGGCTGATGCAGAAAGCGCGGGCGCTTTGGCGACGCCCTGCCTCTGGCGCTGAGAGCGGCGTCGATACCCACAAATGGGTGAGTGATACTTCAGCTTTGCCGTCATATCCGCCCACTCAGCGCGGGAGCGATGTGGTGGCGCCCTATATGGATATGTCGTCGATGCCCTCGACGCTGCCGCCTGCCGACGGCGACGAGGCCATGTCGTGGTTCGATTGGGAGTATTTCCTCGAGGGGCTGGACGATGATGGCATGATGCGGCTCTAGAGGATTGGTAGCTGTTGTTTTGTACATCTAGCATTTCGGGTTCTCTCAACTTATTGGAATAGAAGCATGTCCATGCCCCTTTTTCGGTGGTAAGAGGGTGGGAGGACCACTATGTAGGATTGGCCTTGATCTCGACTCGACTCCAGCATGCAAGTAGTTGCACGATATCCACTCAGCTAGTGTTTCATCAAACGACTACGATAATTACACCGTGCTTGAAGTACAGATTGACTTTTGACAACGGTGGCTTGTATTTCTAATGAGTAGGTACCTTCAGGCAGTGTTCCAGTGGCTTGTCGCATTCGCCAGCATGTGATCTGGCTGTCTGGCAAGTTTCGTACGCCGTACTGGCGGCAGCCATATCGAACTTTTTTTCCAACGGCGATCCCACTTCACATCACAATCGTAGAGGAGTGGAAGAGTGTATGCTGCCTTCAGTGCGAAACAGTAGAATAAGCAGCGCTGCCGGCCAGCTGCAGCACCTCTTCTCGACATTAGAAGGCAAGGCAGGTTTGCGACCTTCCTTCAGTCAGACCATCCCCCCTCTCCTCCGCTCACCTTTCGCAACTATGGCGAACCAGAAGCTCCATGGCCGCGCCTTCTATGAGTCGATTGGCTCGCCCAAGTACATCGTCGCGCCCATGGTCGACCAATCCGAGTTCGCATGGCGCCTCCTCACCCGCTCATTCCTCCCTTCCGAGCTACGCCGCAGCGTCCTGTGCTACTCGCCCATGTTCCACGCCAAACTCTTCGCCGAATCCCACCGATACCGCACCCAGCATTTTGAGCCTCTGAAGCCTGCTCATGGACTTTTGCCGCAAACGCCGCAGCAGCCACCGTTCGAGGCTGTGGAAGCAGAGAAGGCGTATCTGGACGGACACCCTGAGAATGACAGACCGCTTTTCGTCCAATTTTGCGCGAATGATCCGGACCATTATTTGGCGGCCGCGAAGCATGTTCAGCCGTACTGTGAAGCGGTGGATCTCAATCTCGGCTGCCCACAGGGCATCGCGAAACGAGGAAACTACGGAGCTTTCCTCCAAGAAGACTGGGACACGATTTACAAGCTTATCAACAAGCTGCATCGGGAATTGGACATTCCGGTGACTGCGAAGATCAGGGTGCAGGAGACGAGAGAGAAGACGTTGGAATATGCGAAGATGATCCTGAGCGCAGGCGCTAGCTGCCTCACGGTTCACGGCAGACGCAGGGAGATGAAGGGTCACGCCACTGGACTTGCGGATTGGACTATGATTAGGTATCTGAGGGAGCAGTTGCCACCGGACACCGTTATTTTCGCCAATGGGAACATCTTGCAACATGACGACATCCAGGATTGCCTCGATGCCACCGGCGCAGACGCTGTCATGAGCGCAGAGGGCAATCTGTACGACCCTTCTATTTTTGCTAAAGCTCCTCCGGTCGGTCAGGAGGGTACGGACTATTGGAGAGGCAGGGACGGCAAAGGTGGGTACAGAATGGATGCTGTGCTACGAAGGTACCTGGACATCATCCATGAGCATGTTCTGCAGCAGGAGCCTCCAGCACGGGAACCACTCTTCTTGCTTTCGGATCAATCTGCAACGGAGCCACAAAAGTCAGCAGAAGAGCCTAGTGCACTTCCACAATCCACGGATGTTGCGTCCGTCGAGGACACAAAAGCACCAGAGCCGCAAACAGGAGACAAACGCGCAGCTCCCGATAATGCCGAATGGACACGTGAATCTAAGGCCTCCAAGCGGCAGAGGAAGCGCGAGGCGAAGAACGCGGCGAAACAGCACACTCAGCAGAAAAGGGGCAAGGTGGACGACGCGCTGAAATACGAGCCAAACATGGTCGCGATGCAGAGTCACTGCTTCCACATGTTGCGCCCGCTTGTCTCCAAGCACCACAACGTCCGCGACGCACTAGCCAGATCCCGAAGCGGCGATATCGAAGCGTATGAGGAAGTCCTGAGGTTAACGCAAGAAGCCGTCAAGATTGGTCTCTTAGACTATGCGCAGAATCCTCAGGCGTACGAGGATGTGGTCGTTGAGTCGAACGGCGAGGTTAGAGATGCTACTGAGAGCAGCGATGAGGCAGTCAGGAGGTGCAAAAGGCCTTATTGGGTTTGTCAGCCATATGTACGACCGCTGCCCAAGGAGGCCCTGGAGAAGGGGAGTTTGCAGCTATCGAAGAAGGATCTGCGGAAGTTGCAGGAGGATGAAGAAGCGAGAAACAATGGCATGTCAGCCGGTGGAGCGAACAGTGCAGCAAACGGCGACGCAAACGATGACGCAAAAGGTGAAGCAAATGGTGGGGCTAGCACAGTGACAGCTGAGAAAGCCGCAAAGGAGGACGAGCAGCAAGCTGTTGAGTCCGGTTTGCCACCTGGTGGCAAGACCGAGGAGGTTGGACCGGAAGTAAAGAAGGAAGTCAATCTTCCTGCTGAAGCTGGTGATGCCGAGAAGGAGGGCACCTTGAAAGTGCCAAAGGAGGGCATGGTCTGTGGCTGAGAGAATGAAGCTGGTGCTAGTCACGTTTATGCTGATGAACATTTCACTCGAGAGCTTCACTGTGGTCTCTGCGACCTCTTTTAGACTTCGACTGCAGTCTTCCTTGTCTTCCATGATAAACTTGCCCTGACCTATCAACCAACAACATTCCTCAGCCGCAATCGCGACCATGGCGCTGATTGAGTGGATAAGACGTCTGCGAGGCAGACTCTGCAATCGACTCCGCCCTAACACTGCATCTGAGGATGACCATCCGATTAAAGAAGAGAAAAAACAAGTCGAAGCCGTCGCCTGCGAAGTTCTCGCCGCAACACGAGCAGTGCTGACACATCCCTGTGTCGAAGTCCGCAGCAGCAATCGGCCAAACGAAGAGAAAAGGCCTCCGTACGATGGAGGAGCTATTGGTCTACTGAACGCTGGACAAGACTGCGAGTGGCCTCAAACAATCCTTTCACAGCGGCAGATCGACGAGTTGATACTTTCGAGCAAGCATCTGCCAAATGGTGCTTATCTTACGCAACAGCTCAATGCGCCCTGTGGCGATCTGGGTGGCTTCTGGAACGAGCGAAAAGAATGGCAGGTTCTGGGCATTGCCGTTTGCAAGAAGCTTCGCATTCGCGAGCGCATCCGCGAGCAAGTTTCGTTTGCCGCTGAAAAGGAAAATGGTGTGAGAAGGACGGCGACTTGCGCTCTGAGCACAGGTGTGAATACAGCTAAGAAAGATGGTTTCGAAGGGCTGACGTTGCGGCCATTGGTATATGAGCATGAGTTCGCTCCGGACGCGACTCCAGAAGCCAAAGAAGAATGGCGTGGCATTGCTTCTGTGCTGCGCAGACGATTCTTTCTTCGCTCTGAGAGTGAAAATGCGAAGAGAAAGCCAGCAGTGCAAGTCGAGAGCGTTATACAACCAGAAACGCCGACAACGTCCTCAGGCATGCTTCTGAAGACAGAGGAATATATGCCTTCGGGTATTGCACACATGCGTACGCTATACAAGGAAGCAGGCCACAAGCTCACTGAGCGTTTATATCAAGCTGCTAAGCCGCACTGCCAAATCTCGGCTTACATGTTTGTTGTGCAGAGAGAGTACACCCCATATTACCTATACGATGACGGATCCATCCGCAGAACAATACGCGAGACGCTCCATCTTCCCCAGGACGTAGAGGCCTACAAGAACGTCGCCACCATCGTCGCGGAAAAGGCACCTGAGAAGATCACTCGGGAGATGCTCAGTCTCCTCCGTCAGGAGATCGCCGGCCGCAGAATCGTGGATGCCTGGCACAATGAGCTGCTTGATGGGAGTTCCCAGAAGAGCGGGCTCCGGGTCCATAAGAATTTCACGGAAGGGTTGGAAACCATGTATCCCATCCTGCAAAAAGTCGTGAGGGCACGCTCAGGCGAGAAAGGAAGAGAAGGCGGAAAGGACACGAGTCTAGCATTACCAGACTCCACACAGCCCAGTCTCTCAGGAGCTACGGCTTTCGATAGTTTTTGGCGTGCGAGTGTGAAACAACTAGAGTTTCATGCGGAAGTGATGCGCAAGAAACGCGATGTCCTTCGGGATACGCGGACGCAGGAGTTATTGCTCGAGTTGCCGTGTTGGGCTGTATGCTACATCTAGAGGTAGAAGCGAGCAAATCTGCATAAGCCAAAGGACAACAGCGGCCATCACAACTCGCCTGTTGGAAGAAAGGCTGGCTTGCCGGTCAAGTAGATTGTAGTCCACAAGCTGAAAGCTGGAATGGATAGCTCTATCGAGATTTCAATTGATGAAAGGAAGCTGGTTCTGAGCATGATCCATCACAAAAGGAAGACGGAGGAAGGCTTCTTGTTGATGTCCACTCCGCTTTCCCCTTGCATACTTCATTAGTGCTTTTCCCGTTTGAAATGACTTCCCGGTCTTTCCTTTCACCGAAATCTGCTCCACCTCCTTTCAGTCCTTTAGCTCCATTTTCGAATGATCTGCCTTCTAGATGTAATAGTGGAGCCGCTCCCGCCCTTAACTATACAGGGGAAGCCGAAACTGCGCTGGACGTGGTGCTTACCTACCGTCTGATTCTGCTGTGATGTCACTCGTCGCTAAGGTAAAGTTTTCTCGCTACTCGGGTGTCTTTTTCGCTATAGCCCATCGCTGCGTGGCTAAGGGTGTTAGGCGACCTTGATGGACCTCGCCAATACTGTTGCTGCCAGACAAGGCCTTTTCAGCCGGCAACATGCCAACCGATGCAGTAGAATAACATGTGTAGTAGCGCGAGGATCTACTCTCGAAGAAGAAGGTTCACGGCCGGATTGTTGACAGGTGCTCCACTCGAATGCGGAGATATTATGCAGGGCAACCGCAGGGGATGGATTGCTTATCTTTGCTTTTCACCCTAGCCAAGTTCTGAGCTTCCTATGCTTATCTTTCCTGCCCGGCGCAGGTACAGGTTCGCTCGATGCATGGAATAGACAAGGATGCCGAATATGGTTGTTGATTAGACGCCCGGCTCGAGTGTGATCTCGGTTGCTATCATGCATCTACGCCTGCCGGACCGCTCGACGTGATTCGAGCGTACTTTCCGGCAAGCGCCAAAATGCAACTATGTCGGTCGCGTGATCCGTATTGTCTTTCGCTGCATGTCTGCGAGAAACGCCGGGAAAAGCAAAAGGTCGCTCTGTGGAACACGATAGGTCGGTGTCCGAATATGCAGCACCCTGTAAGCTTTAATCGCCTCAAACTATCGACTTGGCAGCGACGATCGCTTTCGACGGCAGATGTTCCTCATTCGGCTCTTCGACCTGTCACTGCAGGGAATAGCAGATTGTACTAAGAACTCCTACTATTCCTTGTTGGCAGAGCATATCATATCGAGTATAGCCGACGAACTACCTGGGTTACTATCCAACCTGGCTGAACGCGAATCAAACATCAGACATGGCATTGTACTATCGCGGAAGATATACGGGGATGCTTCTAGCCTTTGCATGGCTCCTGGCACTATGCATCACGTCCACCAACGAGAACTTTAGAGTGAGTGGCAGATGTTCGTCGCTAAGGTCTTTGGCTCCGACCTATACAAGCGTCATGCGCCAGACGCTCGTTCATTTATGCACGCCTTGCGAACTTCCTTAAAAGGAAAGAATCAGCAATCTATCGTCCACACCTCCCCAGGGCTGCCTGTACGGATATGCCACCTGATCTATCGAGGTTCTGCGCTTGGAACACTCAAGTCTCCAGTAGACGGTCATGACGGGCAACATGTCCGACTGCTACGGTGCCAATGAATCTGGACCGACTATGTGCCATTTGAGAAGGCCTGGTTAGACCGAGAATGCCTTCTATAAGTACCAACGTGTTGTCGCTCTCCTTAACCGTCTCCAACTCACATCCTCAGCTACGACGAAGAGCTTGCGTCGCACCGTCTCGTCTCTCAATTCACCATGCCTTCTCTCTATTCCTCAGCGGCCCTCGCGGCCTTGGCTGCAATTGCATCCGCCGCACCTGCTCAGCTCGCCGGCCGGGAGACAATCCAGATCAAGCAGGTCGCTCACGGTTCAGTACCCAGGATCGGCCCAGTTGATATGATGAAGACGTACGAGAAGTACGCTCGTGTTGGTGCCCAAGCGCCTGAAGACGTCAAGCTAGCCGCTGCTGCTGTGCAGAGTGGCAGTGTCAAGGCTATCCCCGAGGCCTACGATATCTCCTACTTGAGCCCGGTGCAAATTGGTGGCCAGACACTTATGCTTGACTTTGACACTGGCTCAGCCGATTTGTGAGTGCTGCAGCTAATTTGCACGCCAATTTCAAAGACTAATGCCTTATCCAGATGGGCATTCTCCACGGAGACACCGTCATCTCAATCCGCCGGCCACACCAGGTACAACCCAAGCGTCTCCGGCACTCGCAAAGCGGGATATACCTGGTCGATCCAGTACGGAGACAACTCCGGCGCATCGGGAGATGTATACAGCGATAAAGTGGTCGTTGGTGGCGTCACTGCAACTTCGCAGGCTGTTGAGGCTGCTACTTCCGTCTCTGCTCAATTCACCCAGGACATGGATAACGATGGATTGCTCGGTCTGGCTTTCAGCAGCATCAATACCGTTGAGCCTCGTCAGCAAACGACTTTCTTCGACACCGTTAAGAGCTCGTTGGCTCAGAAGCTGTTTACCGCTGACCTTAAGAAGGGCGCGGCCGGAACGTAAGTCGATCTTTTCCGTAGAAATTCCTGTCAGAGTCATGGTCGCTAATGAACGCTGATAGCTATGATTTCGGGTACATTGATTCGTCTAAGTACTCGGGACAGATCTACTATACTCCGGTCAACAACGCAAATGGCTTCTGGCAGTTCACCGCAGGAGGGTGAGTTTCTCACAATCTCAAAAAAAGACATTCTTCTTTTGCTCACAAATTCGCAGATACTCCATCGGCTCCAGCAGAAGCACATCAGGCTCCGTCGGCACCGCTATCGCGGACACCGGCACTACCCTACTCTACCTGCCCAACTCCATCGTCAACGCCTACTACAGCCGGGTCTCTGGCGCCTCATACAATAGCCAGCAAGGAGGCTACATCTTCCCCTGCTCAGCAAACCTGCCAGACTTCAACGTGGCGATCGGCGGACATACTTTTACGGTTCCCGGTAGCGATATCAATTACGCCCCTCTCTCCACCACGACTTGCTTTGGTGGGATTCAGAGTGATTCGGGTATCGGGTTCGCGATCTTTGGCGATATCTTCTTGAAAAGTGTCTTTGCTGTCTTCGATCAGACGCAGAGCTCACCGAGGTTGGGGTTCGCTGCACAATAGAAGAGTGAGGTATACTGCTAAACATTAAGATCGTGTACGGATCTCACTAGCGCTCTATCTCCCGATTACAAGCATTTTCAGTGCGCGACTTCTTTGCGTGAGCACGGCAGTAGACGCATTCTCGGCGTGGAGAAGCATTGTTGGCGTCTGGAGTTGTTGCCGGCCGTGGGTTTCGTGGCTCAAAGCTGCAATTTATGAGAACTAACAATGATGATATGAGCTTTCTGATTTGGATTCTCATTACCCATTACTTTCTGAAAACACTCCGACACATCATCTATTGCTAACCCTGGTCCTGCCTGATCGATGCAGGATGCACAGGTGGTGGCCCACAGCGAGTAATCAGACTAGCTGGCCCATTGCTTGCCGGCTTCGTGTAACTTCTCAAACTCCGAGCAGTAACTTATCAATCGCGCAAGGGACTCTTTCTTGACCACGTCTAATGATTGGAAGAGTGCAATGATGATAAGATCGCCGTACGAGGGGGTGCTGCCCATGATGAAAGGACCTTCGTCCTTCTTCTTCGAAGTCAAAAACGTCTTCAAGGCGGCCATACTTGGCTGCGCAGCCTCCCAAGCAACTTCGCCGCCTTTCGCTGCCGCCAGATCGTCGAGCGAGATGCCGAACCGGCGCTTCCGATCTTCTGCGAAGTACACGGCCGACCGCTCGCTCAGAATCCCTTTCGGTAGAAGGTGAAGCAGGTCAGGGAACAAAGACCACATCAGGTCCTGGATAATGGCTGCCGCTTCATCGTGTAGGCCTGTGTCAAGATGGAACGAGGGCTCCGGATACAGAGCCTCGAGCTTCTCGGCAATGGCCTGCGAGTCCATCACGTACGTCCCGTCTGCGAAGCGGACAGCAGGAGACGTGTAGTCGGTGAATTTATATGGCCCTTCAGGGTTGGGTGGAATACCACTGCCAGCGGTTAGGACTGGAAGATGATATACGCAGGGTTGGGTTTCTTAGACGTACAGAGCCTTGAATTTGGGCTCTATGTCTGGATACTCTACCCATTCCATTTCAAAGGGGACATTTTTGAAGTTGAGCGCAAGGCGTGATTTCCATGGATTTGGCGAGAAGGTGGCATTTGCATTGTTGGCTATATCGTAGAGGACTGTTGTGTTTTCCGACATTGTGAAAGCGTGCTATTCCAGAACGGCGGTAGGAAAGTGTTTACAACAGAAATGAGATGATGTCTCTGGGCGAGTACATTATATTCTCTCGATCACAGTGGAAAGCTGTCATCAGCTTACGGGCGTACCTATATCGACGCTACTGCTCAGCTTCTTGCTGACTGCGGGCATCAGTGGAGCGGTGGTGCTTCGCGAATCCGAGACATGGCAAGGGGCATGGATTTTACTCTCCACGCCGCATTTTCAGCTGCCTGCGCTCGATCTTGCGCGTCACATAAACCTGATAGCTGCCACGTACTGTCTATTTACATAGTTATCTGCAGTGATGTCGGAACATCAATCAAGAGAGACTGAGATGTGGGAAGTAAGGGAGGTGGCGGAGAGCCGGTACGGTGAGCACAGCCTCAAAGTTCGTCCGTGCATTGAAAAGACCTTTGCCCTCCGCTGCACCTTTGCACTAATCGCCAAGTTGCGTTCCAAAGATATACCACCGCTGATGGCATTCGAAGATATCGAATGCTTTAATCATCAAAAGATAGAGATCGGCAATGGCTGAATGTCTTCAAGCACCAACGTGTCCGATCGTCAAGCCAGTGCGCCTGCGTGTCAGGAACTGAGGCGAAGCTGTATGCAACATCCGGCTGACGAGACTCTGTTCCCGATTGATTGACACATAGCCATGAGAGAGACTTGTTGAATGGCATTGGTCTGTTGACACCATGCAGGGACTGCACCGTTACTTTTAAATGTCTCGCATAAAATCTTCCAGAAATTTGTTCCTCGCCACCCAGCTGCGAATCTTCTTCCCGAAAATCCATAGAGGAATCGTCAGTAAGCAGACGCCCAAGAAACAGGATCCTAGCACATTAAACACCTCCAATGGCCCGTCCTTCTCGAGCCAATTGTTCACAAAATATGTCAGACCAAAAGTTAGAAAGTTGCGAGCGTTGATCGCAACAAAGGCCTCCTCGGCCAGTTTAGGGTAGCAGTCCTATTTGAACGTCAGCGCTGACCTGAAAACAGAGTCTAGATAGCCTCACCAGAACATAGCCGAAGACGCAAGTTGACCCGAAGGCCAGACACATGTTGGCAAATCCAAAAGTTAGAACAGGTCCTGTCCAATGAGTTTGATAATGCACGGTGGCTCCGAAGCCGTAGAATCCTACGGTGCCCAGAATGACAACCACGACCATCAGAACAAGACGAAACTCAGGCTCATAGACACCGTGGTTGCGATGAGCGAGCTTTAGACATATCCAGTCGTTAAGCGGGCCCGAGATGGCCTCTCCAATGATGCACAAGATGAATGGCGACACCGAGACCAAGCCGGCCTGACCGACCGTGAAATTGTACGGTGGCTCAGTGAAGAGAACACCGTTGACGACAGAAAAGACACTGGATAGCTAAATTAGTGGAACGCCCATCAACGACATGCTGCGAAGAGTACTTACACAATCCAAGTGAGAGTGGTGCCATATATCAAGAAGCCCCATAATACACAGGGGTAGAAGAACATCACGAGTGGCCTCGTGAAGATCTTCCAGATTTTGGCGTCTGAATATCGTCCGGTGAAGAGTTTGAGCGATGTGAGATAGCTCATCTTTGGCTCTATGGCCGCCTCGCTGGACGAACCATTTCCTGAGATCTGCTTGGGCACTTGGTGAAACTCTACATGGACTCCTTTCTCGTCAAACTTCTCATTCTCAGCTCCTCGCTCCTGGTCCTGAATACCCGTCTTAGCTAGTGGCATGGAAGTCACTGTTTGCCGGATGTAAGTCGTCTCTGGAACGAAGAACAAGACACCGATCCCGAATATGCCGAACAGGATAGCACATATGCCAAATGTCCACTCATACCCAAGGTTTTCGATGATGTATCCGGAGACAAATCCGGCACCGCAGATGCCGCAGAGCAAGAAGAGGTTCCAGACTGCGATGCGGGTAGCTCGCTGGTGGACGAAGTAAAGATCGCTGATCGTAGCCTGGACAAGCACCTCGTATGGTGCCATCCCGAGCGCACCTACGATTCTGGAACCTAAGAAGGAGCTATACGTATCCGCCACAGCGCCCCAGATCGAGACGACAACTAGCAACAAGCTACAAAGGACGTAGATAGGCCTTTTGCCCCAGATTTTAGCAGCCGGATTGAAGAAGAAGACGCAGAGGCCTAGGGTCAGGACAAGCCAAGCCGTGGCCTGCGATAGAGTGTTGACGGTGATGCCGAGTTGAGCTGAAATTGGCACAAATCCAGGCCCTAGCATGGGCCCGTAGGCGCCGACTATCGAGGCATTCATCGAGGTGATGAAGAGTATGAGGTCTTTCTTCCAAAGGGGCCAGTTGAGTGGATCATTAGGCGAGTCCGATGGTTGTGGGATGAGAACTACGTGGGAGAAGCGGCCGGCTCCATGCTTCAACTGACCCGATGAGACTCCTCGTAGTTCTTCTGGGAGATCTTCTTGGTCTCGGAGGAGAGCCTACTACTGTTAGCTGACGAAATCACAGGGACTCGTTCTGACTGACAGTGCCAGGCACCACCTCCATCCGATTACAATCTAGTATTCCAAAGGGCATGCTGTACTAATGTCAACGCCCGACTTGGCCAGGCAGTTGAGGTTGATTGAAGGACTGGCACTGTGGAGATGGGAATATATGGATACAGGAGGGAGTAAGTAATCAAGTACAAAGCTACCTGCACGGCAATGGAGAACCGCCATCTGCCGCGTCTGCTACGCCCATATCACAAGCAGCTTTTGCGGGACCTGCGTCCATATCTTGCTGATCATACTCCTCTTGGTACCAATGAGCTTCATGAAGTGGAGAGTAGCACTTCGGCAGATGTTTGGGTCTTTGGAGCTACCTGCAGTACAGCATGCAATGTACCAAAGTAGACTTGGCACCACGTTCCGGACTATCCCATCCCGGGGATGAGAAGCTACCCCCTCCAGCGACCACTGTCCTGTTCGACTCTCTCGACTATCTGTGGTTCATCTTATCGGCTGTAATAGCCCGGGACGCAGAACCCATTGCTGCAGCTACCCCATGGAGTACCCCGCAACCGCAAAAAAGAGGAGATTGTTCCGCGTGGGATGGCTTTAGGCGAACAACTTCTTCCGTCTCGCCTCGTGAATCTTCGGATCTCACCGTCGGCAATTGGTGGTCGTCAAGAGCCGAGCTGTTTCTTGTTCTCGCAACCATGGCATGTACAAAAGTGTCTACGATGTTTTCTAACAAACCTGTCAAGCAATATTGCGAAGCGTCAAGTCTGTTGCAAAGATGGCGCCTCACGCTCTGGACGACCAATCAAACGGAGATGACTCAACCCTCGACAAACGTACGCAAACAGGCATCCAAGTCATCGTAGTCGGTGCTGGTTTCGCTGGATTGACAGCGGCCATTGAGTGCATTCGAAAAGGCCATAGCTGTCTGGTCCTGGAATCTTACCGGAACACCAACGTTCAACTAGGAGACATCATATCCTTCGGCTCCAATTCGGGTCGGATCTTTCAACGTTGGCCAGGCGTCCCGGAGAAGCTCGCCCCCATTTGCCATGTCAGTGACCATATTACGTTCAACGACTGGAAGGGCGAGCATATCTATACGCAATACTGGGGTTCTGAGGAGGAGAACTTTGGAAAGCGGTACAATGGCCATCGAGGCGAGATTCACAAGATCTTGTTCGATTATGCCATCGAGCAAGGTGTTGAAATCAGACTGGGTCAGCAGGTCTCGGAGTACTGGGAGAATGACGACGAGGCTGGTGTTATCTCCAACGGCGACCGCATTTCTGCCGACGTTGTGCTCGGAGCGGATGGTGTGCGAAGCAAAGCTCGCACACTCGTGCTGGGATACGACGACAAACCAAAGCCTAGCGGTTACGCCGTGTACCGAGCTTGGATGGACAGCGCCGAGCTCGCGAAGAACGATTTGACGAAGGACATGGTGATCAACGGAGACACTCACACTGGATGGCTTGGTCCTGACATTCATTTCTTGGCTGCTTCGATCAAAGACGGAAAGGAGTTCTCCTGGGTCTGCACACATAAAGACGATCGTGATGTTGACGAAGGGTGGTCTGAGCCTGGTGATCATGAAGATGCTTGCCGCATACTGGAGGGCTGGGATCCGGCTGTCCATACGATCGTGCGTATGACGCCACCTGAGAAGCTCATTGATTGGAAGTTGGTGTATCGAGACCCATTGCCTACTTGGATCTCTCCTAAAGCTAGAATCTCACTCATTGGAGACGCCGCTCACCCGTTCCTGCCTGTACGTATACTTCCTTTTTGCCCCTGGCTTCTCGAGAAATTTAGACGCTAACACTCGTGTGATGCCATCTTTAGACCAGCATCCAGGGTGCAAGTCAAGCAATGGAGGATGGCGCATGCATCGCCGTCTGCCTAGAGCTTGCGGGCAAACAGAAAGCGCCTCTGGCGCTGAAAGCCTTTGAGGCCATGCGATACGATCGTGTGAAGGCGGCCCAGAAAACAGGTGAGACGACGAGAGACAAGTGGCATAAAGCTGACTTCGACCGGGTGAAGAAGGATCCTGAGTCCATCAAGTTGAAGAGGGAGGAATGGATCTTGAATCATGATGCCGAAGCACATGCGTATCAGAACTGGTCGAAAGTCATCGCCGGTCTGCAACATTGATACCTTTCGCAGCTTGCCTGACACGCAGGGAGTCTGGGAGGTTCATACGACGCTTCACTTTCGATCTGTTCAGAGCGCAAGTGTAGGAAATCAATTTACCCTTTGGCACATGCTCCCACTTTCCATCGAGCATCTTCATGTGCTTTTTCCATACACCTCCACTTCACTCATTGAAGGTGACAAGTGTCATCCGAGGATTGTTCCTTCACTCTGATCTTCTCCTCAACCTTCTTTCTGACTTTCTTTGACTTTCTCTTCGACTTTCTATCGGATCCTCTCTCTGACCTTTCATCAACCTTACTCTCTCACAACAACACTCTAGTTGGCGTGGAAGATCGTCCGCCACTGTCTCTCGGCTTCGTCCAAACCACTCCGAAGCAGTGAGTTGATCTGACTGCTCATTCTTGCTCACCTGCGGACTACACTTCAACAGCATACCACGAGTTTAGTGAGACAATCTGTCGACGACAAAAGAAGGCATTCTGCTCACGTTACCTGGGTGAGCAATCCAGCGCTTATTGGATTCCGTTTCAGTGCGATTGGAAGAGCCGACATCGAAAGAATTGCCAATTTCGCGCTGAACGTCCTGCGAATCGTGTTTCCAGGTCGGCACGCATCCAACTAATTGCACAAAGCTCCTGTCGGAACAGCCTTTCGGACACGATCTGAAGTAATGGACAAGGCAATCGTCTTTGACCAGCAACGCCTCCTGGTGGGATGGCGACTTTGCGACTGGTCGCCCGTATGGTACGAGCCTATTGCCTCTGAAGACGGAGATGCTCCTGTTTATGATGGCAATGGCGGCGCAGAAATAGGCCTTTACAAACTCTCTGCCGGGGATCCTGGCTATCGAGAACCGATGACCGGCGAAGTTGCGTGGTTTCCTCCGTTTGACTGGAAGACTTTTCAAGCAGCAGAAAAGAAGGAGAAGTTGGCTTTGCAAAAGCAATTCATGGCTGATGCATACAAGTATCTGAGCACAGACAAGCGTCGTGAGGAGAGAGCTATGGAGAAAGACCTCCATCGGCTACATGACACAAGATGGTACAAGTTTTTTGAAGCAGCTAAGTTGTACAAGAAATGCAACAGGCGAGCAAGATCTTCGGCAGGTGCTGCAGCTACGGCTACGGCTGAGCCAGAGCAGGAAGAGGTTGTGTCTGAGGACTCCGGCTTTGAAAGCAACATTGGACAAGCATCTCGATTGCGAGCTGACTCGGAGATGGCACCTCCACCACCGCCAAATGCAAAGAAGAATGCCTCTGCAGGCAATTCTGGCACTGGACGCTCTAGCAATATCTCGAATAAACGCAAACGAGAGACCCAATCCAAACAAGCCAAAGTTGCAAAAGCCAATTTTGGAGCCCAGCGTGATCAAGAGGACAACGCTACTCAGTCTTTCGACGCTGAGGACAGTGTCAGACATCACACGCGACGTCAAACTTCCGTTTCCTTGATGAGCGGAGGGTTAGGAAGCAGTGTTGGAAATAACCCCCAACCTTTCACGGGTAATCCCAGCAGCGGTATCAACAACCAACATTCAAACAACTTTACAACCGCTCATACCGAGACCACAGAGTACGAAGATGACTATGTTTCTAGTCGTCGCCCAAGTGAGAATCCAGGAGACAGAAGCAGGTCACGGACTTATTCCTCGATCCGCTTCTCTTCTCCCGAGGGAACAGGACAGGAGCGCAATGCCTCGCATTCTCCACACCAGGACTTTCGCCCATTCAGTAGATGGGGAGACGTAGAAGGGGCTACAACCAGCAACTCAGGTCTTCGCCCGATGTCCCACCCCAGGAGCGAGCCTGCGATTACTGGATATATGTCAGCAAGTCCTTTCGCGGATAGGCGGGCGGCGACTGAGGTGGATAGCGAGGACTACAACATGGGACTTTCTGATGAGGAAGCCCTGAAACGAGCAATGAGGGAAAGTGTAGCACCGGAGTCACGCACAAATCCTGCAACAGGGTATGAAGATGGGATATCGACCACCGACGATCGCCTCCTGAAAGGCGTCAAAAGGTCCATCGAGGTTGAAGATGAGGAGGACAAATTATGGGAGGATGAGTGAACACGTCGAATGATTTGATCTACTACATTGACGAGTAGACGATTGCTCATCTTTGGTACCGACTGCAGGTCTGGGATGTGTGCTTCTGGGAGGATGGATTGGGTCAGTCTTTACTATCAGTACAGGAGGGATCATGAGACTTCGAACAGAAGAAGTTTCAGCTATGGTACTAACGGCCTGAAGAATTTACATATCACTTTGCTGAGAACATATATATCTTCAACCAAATCTTATTTTTCAAATTCGTCCTGCCTTCGGGAGACGGACGTGTGTCCGACTTCGGTAGGTACGAAACCCGTTTTTGCCGACAGAGTACATACGAATGCGGAGAAGCTGACCTTAGCTCTTATGCCGTCCAACCCACTCCAGCTAATGCAACAGTCTGCAATTCAATTGGAATGCATGACTCGGCAATGGTACTGCAAGAACTGCCGAGCACATGGCGGATGCAACACTAGAATGTGAATACCTCTGGCATTATAATATCAGGTCGATCAAGTCCTCAAAACCGAAAGTGAAGACTCCAATAACAAGCAGGCCATGTCTCCAAGCATTATCTCCTCGTACTTGACGCTTCATTCTCTACTACTCTTCGCTGCTGCACTGATAGTCGTACCAGCAGCAATTCTCGCGCAAGATATTATCACATGGCTGCGATTGCCACCCGGCCCAACCCCATTGCCATTCATCGGCAACAAGTTTGACATCCCCAAAACAAAACCCTGGATCCAATTCCAGAAATGGGCAGACAAATACGGTCCAATTTTTACGCTCTGGATCGGACGAAAACCCACACTAGTCATCTCCGACCCACATGTCGCCGTGGACCTGATGGAAAAGCGTAGCAACAAGTACAGTTCCCGGCCGCGAATGGTCGTCATGGGCGAAGTCTATAACGGGAACAGCTCTATCCTGACGCAACCTTACGGCAAAGCCTGGAGTGCAAGGCGGAAACTACTCCACCAGGCATTGAACCCAAGGGCGTTGAGATTGTATAAGCCTACTCAGGAGGCGGAGGCTAGTAGGCTTTGCTATGCGCTCCTTGGGAATCTGGAAGGGTGGGAAAAGGAGCTGGAGAGGTTCACGAGTAGTGTGGTCTTTTGCGTGGCTTATGGACATCGGATCGACTCGCTGAATGCTAAGGTGATCCATGATCGTTTTCGGTTCATGCGTAATATGGCGAGCTTGAATGTTCCTGGCAAGTACCTCGCTGAGACTTTTCCACTGCTGGCTAAGGTTCCTGCTGCGCTTGTGCCTTGGAAGCGAGAGGTCCAGGCGATGGGAGACGAGGAAGGACAAGCCAATGTTGCGCTTGTGGAAATGGTCAAAAGAGAACTTGCAGCGAGTAAAGCGCAAGGGCAGACGGAAGCCGTGCCTGATAGTCTCTGCAAGATGTTGCTTGAGCTAAAGGAGAAAGAGCCGTTACCGCTCAGCGAAAAACACTTCTCGTATGTGCCCGCTTCATTATTCGGCGCAGGCTCAGACACCACAGCTTCGACTCTGTGCTCGGCATTCTTAGCTCTGGTCACTCATCCTGACGTCCTGAAGATCGCACAAGCCGAGCTGGACTCAGTAATAGGATACGATCGAGCGCCGACCTTTGAAGACGAGCCACGCCTTCCATATATCAGAGCGCTTTGCAAGGAGACTCTACGCTGGCGTCCTGTTGCTGTCCTTGGTGGTACTCCGCATGCTACGACCGAATCAGACGTTTACAATGGCTATCACATCCCAGCTGAAACCACAGTCCTCGGGAACAGTTGGGCGATAAATCTCAATGAAGATTACTACCCAGATCCGCATCACTTCGATCCTGTTCGATTCTTATCCGCCTCCGAACGAGAAGCTATGGGATTCAACAAGCAGCTCTACGAAGGCAGCAAAGTGCATCCTGCGAAAGCTGGACATAGCTCTTTCGGATGGGGGAGGAGAATTTGTCCGGGCGCGGACCTGGCGAATAATAGTCTTTTCATCGCTCTCGCAAAACTCATCTGGGCTTATGATATCTTGCCGATCGAAGGACGGGAGTATGATATCTTTGCATATACTGATGGGTTTAATGTACGCCCCCAGAAGTTCGAGTGTCTTATCAGGGTTAGAAGTGAGGGGCGACGAAAGATTCTTGAGCTGCAGCAGAGAGAGGCTATGGAATGGTTGGCACGGTTCTCGCCATTTGAGGAGTAGCCCAGTCCTTGTTGTAGATCCGTCCGGAGAAGCGATTACGGCCTGTGCTTAGTACGAAATTGGGAAGAAAATACTGCAGTCCAATGAAAAGAAGCTCTACTAGGCCAATTTGTTTCTCCATTGTTTTCAAGAATGGAATCACGATTCAAATTGATTTCATCTAGCTTTACCTGTCTCCTGCGCCACTCCACCAGACGACGACCCGTCATCCCCACCACCACAACTAACCCCACGCGGACTTCCCTCCACATCGGCCAAAGCCCTCGCTTCCAACTCCTCCGCCTTCCTTACCCGCTTCTCCCTCGCCTCATTCCTCCACTTCTGCCCCTTCGCCATAAGCAGAAAGATCACCGAAATCAACACTACATACACTAACGCAATGAACGTAAACGCCCACCCGGGCGTCATAGCGTCGCACATAGGGATAATCGCCGCAGCGCCCCCAGCTGACATGAGACAGCGCACGAAGTTCACGGCTGCGGTCGCTGTCGCGGGCCGGTCGCGGTGCAGGTCGATAAGCAGGGTATTAGTGATGTTGAACGCGGTGGAGACGCCGAGCCCGATGAAATACAGCGCTATTTCCGGTCCCGCGAGGGAGGTCTGGAATTTCAAGGTCCAGCCGAAGACGATGAAGGCGAGGGTGCCGATGATGTGACCCGGGAGGATGACTTCGAAGCGCACGCGCTCGATCGGGAAGTCGCTGAGGTCTTGTTGTTTGCCTTTCGTCAGGGGGATGCCGAGTTTGCGGGCGTGCCGGCGGAAATTCCAGTCTACTACGTGGCCCATGGTTAGTGCGGAGGTGAGACTCCCGACTCCCATGGCGATGTAGCAGAGGCCGACGTAGAGGGTGCTTAGGTCGTAGATCGTTGCGAAGAGTTCGGGGATCACGGCTGTGGCGACCATCATGCCGGTGAAGAAGAGGCCGTTGTAGAGGAGGACGATACAGGTCTCTTTGTCGCCTAGCAGCTTGAGTGTAGCTAAGGGATTGGGGAATGGGACTTTCTTCTTCTGATGCACCGACGAATGGACGGACTGTTGATCATCATCACCATCCCGTGCAGCCTGTCGCGCATGTCTTCGCTGCTGCAGATACCCAAGCAGAGACTGATTGATGCCTTTCGCAGGCACAGAGCCGTTTCCAACGACATTCCGACAAGTCTCTGGGAAAAACAGACCGAAGATGGCAAGTAGTACCCCTGAGAAGATCGCTAAGAACCAGAAGGTCCAGCGCCAGCCGAGGTATTCTGCAAAGAGACCTCCTATCGTAGGGCCAAAAGCTGGACCTAATAGCAAGCCCGCGGTCGCATAGCCCATATACCTACCTCTCTCTGCGCTGGTCGCTATATCTGCAACGACCGCAGTCGACAGCGCTATCGCAGCGGAACAGCCAAATGCTTGGACCATTCTCAGAATCAGAAGTGCGGCGTAGTTCGTCTGCAACGCCAGTCCGATGTTGGCGACGCAGAAAATAATGAAGCAGATTATGAAGGAGAGCCGGCGACCACTATTGTCGGACATGCCGGCGATTATGGCCGGGGCGATTGCTTGGGCAATCTGATGGTTAGAGAGGTCAACGGGGGCGTATCATCTTCTTCACAGGCACACATACCATGTACGTTGTTAATGATAGGTTAATGAGTGAAGGTGTGACATGGAGGTCTCGGGCAAGGTCATTCAGTGCCGGGTAGAAAGTTGTTGCGCCGAATGGTGAGATTAGGGCGGAGATGGAGACTGATAAAATGATAAAGGCTTTCGTGTGTCCATCGAAAATCGTATATGGTGGGCCTGTCGATACAGTTCGTTGTAGTGATAGTCCGGAGGCATCTCTAGTGCTTTGCGCTGGCTGCTTAGCTGCTATAGTCCCGCCCAAGGTTTCTTGTCCTGTTGGACGTATTCGTTGCTCGTTGTGTAAAGACGATCGATCCCCATCTTCAGTGTCAGGTGAAAATTCCAAAGATGTTCTATCCGTGTGATGAATTTCTTGCAATTCTTCGCTAGAGTGAGAACGCATAGCACTTCGATAAAGCAACAGCTTAGTTGAAGTCCGGTGTTGAGAAACGATTATCTATTTAAGAATGCACATTGGCCGGGCGGCCAAGTCCCATGCTTCATGATCGTCCGCGCGGCTCCTACATCGGCGGGGTTCGGGTGCCGATAACCGAAAGCTGGACTTCTTAACTGCTCACTTCGTTCGAATACCGTGATATACGCCTGAGATTGTGTCGCCCAGTCGCGCGTACTCAAAATGTAGTCCTTGCGTAGTACATGCGCCTTTTATAGGGCTTCTGTTTTCCAGAAATCGTTCCGGCAGAAGCACTCGCCTGCAAAGTGCACCTAATCCGGGGCAGAGCCAGCATATCATTATCTGTTGTCCGTGTCACCACCAGATCCTGTGCCAAGTCAATTAGATCTTGCCAAAACGAATGAGATTTTTGCAGGGCAATAAGGATTAACGAGAATGCGTCATGAGAGATTCGAAACGAGCATCCGATTGTCAGTCGTGCATATGATCGTGGTGCGCATTGCTGCTGGATCCTTTGGAGTAAAGGACTAATGCTGAATTTCCCAGTCCATGCCATCTTTTATACGATGCTGTTCCTGGCGTGATAACACATGGACGCGACTGAGTCGACGTCTCTCGCTACTTTTGTACAGCTTATCGTTACTCCAAACCTGTATCGAACTCGTAGCAGCGCTCATCACATTTAGTCGTCTGTTCGACCGTCGAACCAGCTGCCTTTGGCGGTGCGGACAGACAGGCTGTCTATGGCCTTTCGCATCGGGGCGAGTCTTCATCTGACCTCCTGCCCTTCTCTGTCGACGTTGTTCGCACCTATCGCGTTTACTCGTCGTCCTCGGCCTGTACGAACGGATTCTCGATCTCCTCACTGCCATCCACAGGGGAGATCAAGACAAGGAGAGTGCCTCTCGCCACAAGCAAGCCCAGGTTGCGAGAGCTCGTGTTGCCCTCGTCATCTGCATGGGAATCAGTATTCGATCGTCAGCTAGTTGTCGAATGGTACCGACCTCTTGTGATCTCCTTCACGCTGTCCAGAACAAGGTTCATCAGTTGGTCGTATCCTTTCAGGGTGCCAGTGACTTGTGCATGTATTAGCAATGATTCATTGACGATGAGCTTGGACCGCAGGATTCATTTACCTTCGCGGCCGCCATTGAACTTGACGGTGATTTCCTTATCCATATACTTGTCCAGGTTGAGGATGTTCTCCTTCTTCTTGTCGCCGCCCTGGGCATGGCTTCCGCCACGGCCGCCGCGCTCACCGCCACCTCGGCCACCCCGATCGCCGCGAGCACCACGGCCGCCTCTGAAATTGCCCCGTTCCGACATGAGATCAGGCTGAGGAGTAATGGCTACCGTCAGTTCTTCCGTTTGAATCACTGGGCAGCGGGCGGGATTATGCCCTTTGCCATCACTGCAGGTGCTTCCGGCCGCGCCAAACTTTTCGGGGCTAGCGGGGAGCGGCCGGTGGAGCTCGGGGCAACAGCGATGGTCCGAGCGTGGGAGAGGGGAGTTGGGGGAGGTGCACCGGACGTGGAAGTGGAAGCTGAAGCTGCGCCTTCTCGGCCGCTCCTTCACCCCCGGCACTGGGCGCGTCCACCTGGGCACAGCCGCCGGGCGCCCACAGGCCTTAGGTGGCAGATGCAGGAAGTAAAAATGCCGACTCGGGCACCCATTGGGAACGTCCTGTACCCAGGTAGGTGAGGCTATCCTCTTCTCATCCCGTCGACCGCCTGGTCCTCGGCCAACGCGGCGGGTGCAGGTGTACAGGACTGGCGCCGTCCTCAGGCACCCGCGCCGCCGGTCCCGAATGATGACGATGCGCGTTGGCGAGGCGGAGACCAGGCGGAGGCGCCCCATCCCGCCAGGCGCAGCCGCGCAGCAGAAGAGAGGGGTTCTCAGCGCACCCACGCCGACCTGTTCCCGTTGGCGGCCGCTCGGGCGGCGGAGAGGCACTAATCTGTCCTTCCACTCCGCTGCTCTCCTTCGCCCATCCTGCCCACTCCTGACCCTCTCCTCTCCCCTTCCTTCACCTCCCCCATCATCCCCGCTCTGCCTCCGCAGGTCGTCGCGATGGAGCCGCTGACCCCGTCCGACACCTCCACCACCGCCGCCGCCGCCAAACGCAAGCGGGAAGATTCCGCCTCGACCCCTTCGGCGCCCGCCGCCAAGGCCAGCAAGACCGGCAACCAACTCAGCATCAACTACCTGGCCCGTCACACCCACGACGACCTGCCGTTGCTGACCAAGGAAGACACCCTACCCAACCTGGTCCAGCTCCTCTCCGCCTACAGCAATGTGCTCGACCGCCATGAAAGCCTGGCCTCCAACCTTGGTGCACGTCCGCTTGGCCCCATCCTGATCAAGCGATTCGAACGCTGCTTCGACGCTCCGCCCAAGATTGTCGCGTCGCATCATAAGGGCTCGGTCACCAATGCGGACGACACTGGCCACACTATTACCTGGCTCGAGGTCATTGAGTTTGCGCGCTCACATCCCGGCCAGTTCAACCTCAGCACTTTCTCCGAAGGCAAGCGCGTTTGCCAATTTTACTACCCACAGAAGCAGCTGCGCGTGCAGATCAGCGAAGAGGACTTTATCTTCATTAACAGTGGCCGCTGCCAGGAGCTGATCCCGCCGCTGCCCATTTGGGAAGATGAAGAAAAGGAGGTTGGCACCTGCGATGTGCTCGAGACAAAGCTGAAAGAGCTGACCAATGTGGCCGACATGGTAGCCGCGAGGACACGGCAGCTCAGTCACCGACTGAAGGGCAGAAGATCTGCCATTTTGGAGCGCAGGGCAGAAGGCGGAAGCGGAACACCTGCGAAGGCCAGTGCCGTACAGACGACAACGGCCCCGCTGTCCGGGTTCAGCTCTGGAAACACTCCGCACGTGAAACCATCTGCGGACACCGACCTTGCCACAGTCCGAAGCGAATTGTTGAGACACTTCGAAGCTTTGCCCCAAAATCAGGCTTCAGCTGCTCCGCCGCATTCGAGGCATCCTTCGACCGTCATGTTCGACCCGCAAACTTCTAAGCATGAAAATGACCGCGCTGATGGATTTGACTCCTCTCTCTCCCCGGCGCCTGCGCACATTGCGACTGACAAGGAAGCGACCCCGGGCCATCATAATGCGCAGGGCCGCGGTGGCAATAGCACTGGCAGTGCCCAGCGCCCGTCTGTCAGTATGGGAACACATTCCTATAATGCTGGGAATGGTACTAGCAAGCACAATTTCAGTCGACCATTGCCGCCAGCACTCGAAAGCACCCAGCCATTTCGGCCTCTGTGTCAAGCACACATGGACAGCCTACCCCGTGGCACCCGTGTAATGCCACCATGTGATAGATGCAGACGGCTCCGCATGGATTGCGTCAAAAATCTGACTTCTTGCGCTGGATGTACTAAAAAGCATGCTCGTTGCCACTGGCGAGATGTGTCGCGCGACGAATTAGGTGAAATCGATCAACTTATGGAAGCGCCGTCACCAAATGATACAAATTACGAAAGATCGGTAAATGGCTATATGGATGGCGCTAATGAGCGTGCTGGAAGCGAAATGATGCATAATCACCACGACGACTACGAGGAAAGCGAAGATGAGGATAGTAATCCACTCGAAGACCTTGAGGCGCTTGGTGAGAAGGAGGAACAACGGGAGCGCGAGCTAGCCGAGCAGATGAGAGTTGACGAAGAAGGCCTAGAAAAGGCGAGAGAGCTAGCAAGACAAGGCAGAGAAGCTGTAGAAAAGGCCACCTCCAACGGCACGCCGGCCCCTGCGAGCGAAGCTGCCGATGCAGAGCCGACGCCTGCTGCCAACGGAGTGTCTGACGACCGACCGACCGAAGCGACTGCTACACAACCGAATTTTGTGGAACCAGACAAGACTCTTCACCAAGCCTCACCTCCTCCGACACAAGCTCAACCGCCCTCGTTTGTCCCAATGTACGGAGAATCCGTGCCGGCATATGGAGGAGGGTTCCATGCTGTCAACAAGCCCACGAATTCTACCGAAGGTGCAAATGGCGGCTGGTCGACATTGTGAGAAAGATCTGCTGGTCGATACAGAAGCTGGCTGCCGCAAAGGGCCGGTCGACTGTCTTGGCCTAGAACCCGCTCCGTCGGTGCAGGTTTGTGTGATGGTCTTGTCAGGAATGGCCGGACAGCAAAGCTTGAACAAGCAAGTATGAAGGTGTCGGACTGCTGCCGTGTTCTGACTGCGGGGTCAGAATAACAACGACTCATGTATGGATGTTTGGCCGGCAATGTATGATTAGGCACCTCTTCTTTCAGCTGACATATGTTCGTGTAACCATGCCACAGCGGTTTCTGCGAAACGTTGAAGCACCTTTTTTTGCGATGAGCCCGCAGTGAAGATGAGATTCCCAGCACATGACCGTCGTGTCATATTCCAAATCCACACGGATTGCCAGCGATCCTTGTCTTTTGCCCGCACCACCCGGTCGCGCATAATGTTATCGGTGGATGCCTGCACTCGATCTGTCCAAAGCCGGTTGTCACAAAGTCTATCGAAGTCGTGCCTGTCGATCTCTTCAGGTCGCAAGAGCCAGGATCTAGTCCCTAGGCGATAGACGGCTGGCTACAAAGGTAGACGCCCCACTTCCTGCAAATCGGAGCCTTTCGTTTTGCGCACGGAGAGGCGAAGAAGGAACCCCATGTAACCCCAGCTTGTTGGTTTTGCGGGCAACCAATTTAGTGGCCATGTTCCTTCGCGGCCCGTTATCTAAGAGGCCCTGGTGTAACGCCTGACGCACATACAGCATCACCTTGAGCGGCAATAGCAAGGGGATGTCAGCAGTATCGCACGCCTCGAGTGCGGGGCTAGACTTTCAGGATAAACTGGTAAAAGAATGGGTGAAACATGGGTTCCCATCGATGTGTGTAGATCCGAAGCAAGCAGTGCTGCAGGGCGGCTGCATCTGGCGTGTATTCTGCTCTCTAGGGGCGGCCATTTCTGGGCGTTGGATGTTTGGAGGCAAGGATACGCGCTTCTTGAAACGTTTCTCGCCGGGCAATACTTGCATGCGATGGCCAGGACGGCATGAAGATCAGGAACGCGCAGCAGTAGCGCCACCAGGAACCAGAAAAGCCCTTTCGGTCTCCTGTGTCTGTCTATTTCCCGGTCTGCGTTTAAGCGCATTTGCTACAATGGGAATGAACGGCATATTTTGGGTTCGAGGGACAAAAGTCAAAGACGCGCGCGCTTGATTATAAAGTCAACTTTATCTTGACTTTGCTCAGACTAGAAGAAGACTGCCAGTTGAATGCTATGTTGTAGGAGCGCATTCGAAAACTGCCTTAGCGTACATTGTTTGGTGGAGAAGACGCTCGCTACGACTTGACTAAGCGCTTTGGCAGCCGAGCGCACAAGGATCATCCCATGTCTCTGCGGATTGTGCAACCAACAAGTATTTACCCTCCACTTCCCACAATCGAGGCTTAATGCGGCGAAGACTCGAGATCGAATCGACACATCGACAAGTCATATCCACACGTGAGGCTGAAGAAACCGTTGCAACCGACGCACCTGTCAAAATGTCGCTATCCGACGGGTGGCGGCATTTGAGATGTGTGCGTGAGAGGCGAGCTGCAGATCCAGCCTACGGGGCGTGGGGAGCAGCTGTTTAAACACAACAGCAGCAGACATTTGCGCCACATCTTGCCTCCACTTGAACCCCTCGAAACAGCTGTGCATAACGGGCAGTGCAGCCTCAGTCCAACTCCGGAAGGACTGCAGAGTCACCATCCCTACACTGATCTCTTCATAAGTGGTTTGGGGTCCCGTTGCACAACCGAGAATGCTTTGCAGGATCCAGTAGATTTCCAACTGCTGCACCCTTGGCCTGGGCATATCGGTGCGAGCAGAGCAACCACAGAAGACCTCGGACGGGGCCGTAATGAGATCCAATCGCTGCTCGTTCAGTCTCTGAAACAAGTCTGTGCGTATGGTGAAGAAGTGGGAGACGTAGATTTGGAGATGGGGTTGCTAGACCGCTATTATGATCAACAGTATGGTCCGTCGAAGATTCAAATCGTCTTCCAGAGACGCTTCCGACGTCTTGAGACCCTTCATACGGAGAGTTTGATGCCAGAACAAGAAGTGCTTGCGTGCCTGGTAAGGCTTGTGCAGTTGCATTCCACCGAGAGATGGCGTTCAGAGGCTGACGTTGCAATGGAAGCCGACCACACTCCAGTACACCCCCTCCAGCTTCCTCGAACCACTGCCGTGGAAAGCTCTGTGCTTTTGCTCGAGGCTACCACTTCTAGGACCCCAACCAACACGGCTGCACAAATACTCCTCCTCCCTCCGCAAGGCCCTTTCCGAAAGCTGCAGTTAGCACACCCTCTTTCTCACTGTACCTCGTCTGCAACTTCATGTTTGTTCGTCGTCGTCGACAGCTCTCGATCACAGACGGACCTCGGCACCCCTTGCTCTCTTGACAACAGCCCAGACGGCCTCTGGGGAAATTAATCGCCTAGTGTTGCCCGTCCGAGCCCGCGATTTGGGTGAGTGTTCATCGTCCCCGGGGCTACGCTCTGTGCCTGGCAGATGCACATACTTGCGCGCAATCCGGATCGGCCACTAACCGTCAGAGACAGGACACCCTTTCCAGGACCCTGACATCTCCGCGCTCGTCATGTTGAGAGAGGTCGAGTCCTCGAACTGGACTATGTTCCACAATGGTAAGTCGACCACTCGTTTTCGAGCATCAGATTCGTGCTTTCTCCTCCCCATGCCATGAGTTGAAAAAGCCACATGCCTCCTCCAAGACCCTTTGTACAGGTCTGTCTCTACTAACACACTGTCCCTCCTGTCTTCCCCTGTGATTGATCAGGTCCTCCGTGCTTGATTTGATGTTTACCCTGGCGGCCTTTTCGCTTTGTATGTCATTTGCGAGAGGCATGTTCCGATCCTGCCAGAAGATCTAACACAATGTCTAGAATACACCATGTCTTCCAACTTGACCACTCCGTCTCGTCATCGGCCGGGGTTCGACCTACCGGACTTGGATACCCGCTCGCACGATCCAAAGCACGCAACGGCTGTGTCTTTTGGCGGCTGGCTCACGCCGCCTCAGTCGGCCCACGAGAGTCGGCGTGGTTCTCTTGCCAACTCTCTTGACACTGATCAGGCCTTTTCTGCCCATCCCAACGGCGCTATTTCCATGCCTGTCACGCCAGTACACGTGAACAACTACTCGCACAACCCCCTACGCAGTCAGTGGACGCAGCATACGAGCAATTTGGCGACACAGATACAGGATCACTTTGGTATTCAGCAGTACCAGGACACTTTACCGGATCCTAAAATGGCTCAGCTCTGCGTTTCGCCGGCCCAGGATGGGGGTCTGGTGTACTCATCACCTCAACATGCGGCCTCGATGAATGATATGGACACTCATATGGATGCTGCGTCGTCTCAATGGATGCACACCCACAGCAACGCAATGAGCTCTATGGAAGACGTTGATCTCCGGCCGGCTCTCTTCCAAGACGCTCCTCAGTTTGCGTCCAACTTCCAATACGAGTCGCACACTAAGCTCGGGCACGGTCTGTCAGTCGACACGACGACAGCAGCCCCTGGGAACATGTACGACGATACAACATCGAACCTTGTGCAGCCACAGCTGGTTGTTCCCTCTCAGCTGTCTCCGGGAGAAGATTGGTCGATGGTCGAGTACCCTGACTACTGCAATACTCAGGATGGGACACCCGGCCTCGTGTCTGCGACCAGTAGCTTTTCGGCTTTCGATTTCCCTGAGGCATCGACGCCCGAGGCCGACCACAGCATGTATACAGAAGACCAGGGATACGTCATGGTCAAGCCAGAGCCGCTCACCAGTCCTACGACCAGCTCAGCCTACTCTATCATGCAGGCCTCACCTCAGCGCACCCGTAAAAAGTCAGTCAAGCGCGGCGGCAAATCGAACATCCCCCGCGCGTTCTGGAAAAACCAAGCCATTCACTGCGAGGTCTGGGTCGAAGGCAACTGCCACTTCACGAAAGAAGGCAAAGTCGTCGTCCAAAACAACCCCGTCCTCAAACCCCACAAATGCCACTGCGGCAACTCCTTCGAACGCAGCGAACACCTCAAACGCCACCAGAAAAGCCACAGCCCGAGCCGCGACTACCCCTGTCCGCTGCTGGGTTGCAAAAGCAAAGGTAGCGCCCGCGGCGACAACGCGACCGACCATTTCAAAACCCATCTTAAGCACGATATCAAGGGCCGCAGGAACCAGTTCATCGAGTGGCCGGAACTCAAAGTCAAGATCCTCGAGACGTACCCGCCGGACCGCGCTAATAAGATGCTGGGTAAGCTGGAGAAGGCGTGTAAATCGGACCCGGTCAATTTTGCGTCGCAGATGATTTACTTTGATCTGGAATGAGTGACGATGGAAAAACTGGGGGTTTGCGCTCGAGGTATGGATAACGGCTGGAAACCCTTTTTCTCACCAAAAACAGTTTTTTTTTTATTTTGTTTTTACGGCGGCATTAATGATGGAATGAACTACACCCCATTTTTCGGATATACCCCTACGGCGGGACAAATTCTGCTTCTGCGTACTTTGTTTTGACAAACGCTGGGATGGTTCGACTGGGGATTTTGGTTGATCTTTTTGGAAAGGGAGACCGGCGGCGGATGTATGCTAGTTTCGATCGTGTTTTGCCTCAAGTCCCATCTTATGGCTATATAGGTCCAAGAAATATCACCTTGTACAAGTAGAACTTATCATGATTGTTATGTGCGTTGCTGCTCCCTCTCTCGTAGGCTTTGGTGAACTTTGCGTCTGGCTGGCCCCTTGACGGTGGGAACCCTTTGGAATTTGGCACCTGCTGGACTGCATGCCAGTTCCTTGTCGTTGGTATGTTGGCCGCGGGACTGACAGTGAGAAATTCTTGGCTTCCTCGCTCCTTCGCAACGATATGACCTCACTTCGAATCCAGAGTATCTCATCCACCGCTGTTCCTGCGCAACGATATGACCTCACTTCGAATCCAGAGTATCTCATCCACCGCTGAAGACATGTGGTGTCTCGTAAAGCTTTGATTAGCCTTGAGATGGGGCCAGAGAGTTTGCGCCGCGATTGGCCAATGGCTTGACGGCAGCGGCCCGGGCCCCGTCCGTCGCGTCGCAGTCCAGTCGCGAGAAATCATGCCGCCTGCCCCGGTGGCTCATGACCAAGATAAGGATACTACTGCGTCAAAACGTCTTCTTCCTTCACTTGCACTTCCTCAATGATTCACGAGCTTCATTTCCAAATTCTCGTCTGAGCCCCGCACCCCACACGCACGTCATCAAATTCCGTCCCCAGCGGACAGCAGCGACAAAGTTTCGGAGGCGGCGGCGTGCGGCGGACTTGTTTGAACTGACTACTGAGCTTCAACCCACGCTCGCTGCATCCTTCGGACCTTTGGACACGTAACTTGTGTCCCGGTAAACAGGACTCGCGAGATGCCCAACGACGAGAATGCTTCGCCGAAGCTCAACAGTATCCTGAAGCAACAGGACCCGCAAGGATGCGCGTCGCCGAGTTCTATCTTGGGGATCAAGCACACCATGTCGCCTCGGTCGACCCCGAAATGTATGTGAGCACTCCAGTGTTTCTCTTCCTACATGATTGTTATCCTCCACGTTCTTGCGCAGTGCAGCCATGTTTCAAGGCCGGTCAATCCGTATGAATCATGCTTACTCTTCATCTCCATCACAGCTGTGTCCATTGCCCCCCAGAGCGAGGGTATTTCGCCACTCATGCTTGCCAGGCAAAAGAGCCAAGACACATTCGACCTCGAGCATTCTAACACGCCAAAGAAACATCGATCTAAAGGCCTTTCATCTGAGAAGACCCCCAGCCGTGGTGGTGGTACCAGTCCTCCTCCCAGGGCACCTGCTGACGGTTCGGCGGATGGCGATGACAAAGACGCAATCCAGGACCAACGTACCCCAGCTAGACAGCTAGATGTTTTGGTCGAGCAAGTCTCCTCCTGGATCAGTGATGAGAGGAACAAGCTAGCAGAGTCCAAGACTGCGGACTCGCCTGATGAAAAACCTGATCTTGACAAGCTTGAGAACATTCTGAAGACTACGCTGAGTATCTCTCGCCCCCTTCCCTTGCGTAAGACGCCACTTAGTCTCCTACGTCACAAATCTTCCCTCAAGAAGTTGCATGCTCGGAAGGCTTCAACCGTCTCTTCCGACACCGACTATTTCGAAAGCGGCGAGGCTGCTGTCCCCTCTTGCGATGCAGTGCTTGACAATTCGAAGACGCTATCTTACACCGGTGGCGCTTCGGAAGAATCTGACGTGTCTAGTGGCGACGAGCTAACCCGGTCTACATCTTTCCGTGACCAAGATGCTTGGACGAAATTCAAGTTCGAGATTGTGAGGCTGGCGCATACTCTCCGTTTGAAGGGCTGGCGGAAGGTACCCCTGGAGATGTGTCATGCTATAACGGTGCAGCGCTTGAGCGGGGCTCTGACGAATGCGGTTTATGTCGTGTCTCCACCATCGGATCTACCTCCTCGAGAAGGGCAGGATGAGAATGGCAACAGCAAGCTTAAGCCACGAAAGCCGCCGCCGAAGCTACTCTTGCGTATTTATGGTCCCCAGGTCGAACATCTCATCGATCGTGATGCTGAATTGGCCATTCTACGGAGACTGGCGCGGAAGCACATCGGGCCGCGACTACTCGGTACCTTCGCCAATGGACGTTTTGAAGAATATTTCCATGCGCAACCACTGACTCCCGAGGAACTACGCAACCCTGACACTAGCCGGCAGATTGCAAAGCGTATGCGTGAGCTGCACGAAGGTATTGAGTTACTGCCTAAGGAGCGGGAAAGCGGGCCCTTCGTGTGGCTCAACTGGGACAAGTGGGTTGATCGAGTTGAGCGAGTCGTTTCTTGGCTCGATGAGCAGATCAGAGTGTTAGAGCCAGGTGCGAAGCCCTCTGGACAAGAAGCATGGAAGCGCCGTGGCTACATCTGCGGCATGCCGTGGAAGAGCTTCAGGCGGACAGTAGAGAGGTACCGCACCTGGTTGGAGCAGCAGTACGGTGGCGTTGACAAAGTCAAAGATCGCCTCGTGTTTGCGCACAACGATACGCAGTACGGCAATATCCTTCGGATGATGCCTACCGGCGAATCGCCACTCTTGCTCCCGGCCAACACGCACAAACAGCTTGTGGTCATCGACTTCGAGTATGCCAATGCGAACTGTCCTGGCTTGGAGTTCGCCAACCATTTCACCGAATGGACCTACAACTACCACGATGAGCGAAAGCCCTATTCTTGTAATACTGCCCGCTACCCAACCCCCGAGGAGCAAGACCGCTTCGTTCGCGCATACATCCGACACCAACCGCAGCATAGCGTCTCAACACCGAAAATGACCCCTTTGAACCCTCCCACGGGATCTTCGACCTCGCTAGACTCTATGGGCTCTCGGCCAAAACCTACGTCCAACTACTCCGACTTCATGCTCGACGCCAGAGCACCACCCGGCGTCGGACCCTCCTCTCAACCCTCCCAGGACGAAATTGCCGAAAACACCGCCGCGGAAGACGCAGACGTAGCGCGCTTACTGCACGAAACCCGCCTCTGGCGTCTAGCCAACACCACCCAATGGGTCGCCTGGGGGATCGTGCAAGCCAAAGTCCCGGGTATGCCGGACTTTGCCGCCTCCGCACCTCCTCAAGAAACCTCCCCTGAAACCGCAGGCGAGGAAGCCGCCCGTGAAGAGCTCGGCGAGCGCGGGGACGAATACCGCGAGCTCGCGCGCATGGACACCGCGCAGTCCGAGCGTACCGTCGCCGACGAAGACGAGAACGTCGAGGAGGAATTCGATTATTTGGGTTATGCCCAGCATCGCGCCCTGTGGTTCTGGAGCGATGCGTTGCAGTTGGGGATTGTGGCCGAGGGGG
Source organism: Hortaea werneckii (assembly GCA_037044905.1). Classification (NCBI taxonomy): domain Eukaryota; kingdom Fungi; phylum Ascomycota; class Dothideomycetes; order Mycosphaerellales; family Teratosphaeriaceae; genus Hortaea; species Hortaea werneckii. The sequence continues at coordinate 34,666 of JBAOKB010000051.1, read as the reverse complement.
ATTTGCCTGAGGACTTGCTGGAGAGAGTCAGGGGGAAGGGGGTCCCTTATTAGGAGGGGTTTCTTGGCTTGTTGGGGGAGGGGGGGCTTCCGTCCGGGTTGAGGAAGAGGGAGAGCAGAGGAAGCGGAAGAGTAGAGGAGGAAGAAGAGCAGAGGAGGTGGCAATGGTGGTGGGATGAAGATATTTATAGTTAGGAAAATTTGGACATGACCAAAAGAAGGGGGAAAAAAAAGAAAAGAATTAAAAAAAAAACTCGTCAATGATCTTGCTCCTTTCTTTTTCTTTTCTTTTTTTGGAGTTAATCCTTGGCTTCTTCAGCCTGACGTGTAGTTGCGCTTGACGTGGAAGTGTGACTGTGTCATCTCATTATCGCCTGAAATGAAAGAAGAGGACTTGGAAAGAAGGAGACTCCCGTTTGGAACGGTCTTGATGATTTCTGCTACTCCCCCCCTTTCCCCTTCCTTTCTCTCTTCCTCTCCCAATTTTTCTTTTTCTTAGCTCGCTTTTGCCTCGTCCCCTCCTCCCCTTAATTCACTTTCCAATTAAACGTCTCGGACATAATATTCCCATGCTGTCCAGGCCGGGCCCCTGCTACCAGCCGACACTTCGGGCTTCCTGTCTGCATAACTAGGTCTTCGTCTTCGACTCGTCCCCTCTGTCCTTCTCCAAACTACTTGTCTGCTTGAGACTTGCCGTCTACCTTAAGACCGGCTTCCTTCCCTTTGTGCTCTCTCCCTCTCTCTCTTCGACGAGTGCTCCGGGATTCCCGCCTCTTCAACTCTGCTACTCTTATTCCCCGCAACCCGCCCCTGACCGAAGTGGTAAAAAGAGAAGAGAAGAAACGAAAAGAAAAAAAAAGTGCTTTCAAATTTTTGGATTAAGTCGCAGAGGTATTCCTCCTTTCTGGGGAGCCTGCATTTTCAGATTTGAGAAAGTTCATTGAGAGAGACAGGAAAAGGCAAAGAAAGCAAAAGAAAAAAAAAAAAAAAACAAAAATTACGCACTCATGCGACGAATGAACAGGAGGAAGGCTTCACTGAAACCATGGCGTGTCAATGAGGACTTTCTGCTCCAAGAGCCATACCAAGGCCCAGCTGCCTAATCTATGGTCTATTGGACCTTCATTCCCCGAGCCCTCTTCTTCCACGATCTCCGATCTCAGCTCCCTTATCTCCCTCTAGATACGGTAATACTAATGCAACATCCTTTTGACGAAACCAGCCAACTTGACGCTCTGACTTCCACCTCCCCGGACTGTTATCCCCCTGGCCCGAGCTCAGTAATGCCGCGTGCCCGGTTCGGTTTCGTGGAAATCCCCTACTTGTGCGTTGTGTGTCTGATTTCCTTACGGAAACTCTTGGTCCTGGGCCCCTCGTCGGAAGGACAAGTCGAGCCATCACGAGCCGCCCTTTCCAATGCCTACGTGTTGCATTCCTGTGCCGAACTCGCCTCGTCTGATTATAGCTCGTCCCTGGGACCCCACTCGCGGCTTGTTCCTGGACTTATGTATGTCAGGATGAGCATCACCATCTCTCACATCTCGCTCACCGGCGCTATGTCAGCGGCCCACGTACATAAATCTCGCTCTCCCCAGGGAACAGCACACTCGATAGTAAACTCCCACTTTCCAAACTCTCCACCCTTCTAACCCTACATCAGCTCCCCGGCTTCGGTTTACTAGACAGCGGCAACGGTGGCGGAGAAGGCTCTGCATTACCGTACTGGTGCTGCTGCTGCTGATGCTGCTGTGGCGGCGGTGGTGCTTGTCCAACACCTCCTGTCAATGTACTCTTCTTCTTCGGCGGCGGGGGTGCGGACTTCTTCGCCGCTGCTGCTGCCGCCGGAGAAGAGGAGTTTGATGCTGGTGGTTGTGGTTGGGCAGGGGGTGCGGAGGCTTGTGATCCGGTGTTCATGCGCGAGAACCGTTGTTGGAGCTCCCCTAGCTGGCCGCTGTGTCCTTGGGGTTGGCTGGGCTGTTGTTGTTGGTTTGCTTGTCCCCCGATACCGAATCCTGGGACGGAGACCCCGGCTTGGCCTAGACGGCTTGCGGCTCCTTCGTCGATCTGTCCTGCGTCGGTGCCGGGTTTCATTGCTTCGCCGTAGGTCGGGGGTGGTGGGGGTGTGTATTCGTTCGGGTTCTCGGTCATGCGCGGAGGGAGTGCGGGTGGTGGCTTGGCGGCAGCGGCGGGGGCTCTCGATGGTAGGGGTGGTGTCTGTCTGGGTGGGACTTGTGGTGAAGCATTCCTCGCTGGTAGGGATGGTGATGCCGTTCTTCCTGCTCCTGGTCCTGGTCCTGATCCTGCCGGACTTCCTGCTCCATCCCCCCGTCTTACTGGCGGTTTAGGCAAGTGATCGGTCTTCAGCCCGCTGGTGTCCATCCGGTATGGCTCCGGAGGTTTCGGCGGTTCGTCTTCCACAGGTTGCTGCTGTCTTCGTGACGGCGTCGGAATTGGTCCGCCTAAGCCTCCACTGGACGGTGGCAGAGCACCTGCACCTGCACCTCCACCCCCACCTCCACCTGGCCTGCCGGGACTGGAGAAGCCCGTGGCGCCGCCGCCGCTTCCATAGGCTCCGGTGTGCTTAGGTGGCGCACCGAAACTGCTGGGATCTCTCAAACTGGATAGAGGGGCGGACTGGTGATCGCGGCGGGCTTGAGTCGAATACGGGTCCTCCTTCTTGCCGGTTGCAATGCCCTTGAGGTCTGATCTCCAACTGTCGCGCGAGATGCCCCGATCACCGGCGGGATGCCAGCCGCCTTTGGCCAAGCCTTTGAATTTGTCCATGGCCGGTCTATCTTTCTTGCTATCGTCGCACGTGATTCGTGTTATCCTCGATCACCATCAGCATCTTTGGAAGGCTCAAGGTTGTTGCTCCCAGGTCGCGGGGCCTCCGGAGGCATGGTTTCCGAACGCCGAGAATGACGTCGGGAGCTTGGCTGCGAGCGAACCTCGCATTGACCTCACTTCACCCGCCCCCGTGCTGCATTGCTGCAAATTTGTACATCCGCTAGCGCCCGCGTCAAGCGAGCCATTGGGAACATTTCCTTCAGAGCCTCGGCTTAAACTCACCACCTCCACCTAAACACCTTCCTATCCCATCTCTTCTTGCTCTGAGTGCGTTGCAACATGGCTCCTCCTCAATCTCATACACTTCACAATGCCCGATATGTGGCAGCACATTGCAGTCCGCAAGCAACGAGAGCGAGCTGATCGGATTCCTTCTCAATGGAAACTCCCTTCGTCCCATATCCCAGCTGAAAGCCGAACCAACTTGCTCAGTGTGCCTCGTGAATGTGGTCTTCTTTCAGACCAAGATCTAGATATTACGGACAACTACGATGCTTCTGCTCTAGTCGCCGCCCTGTCATCTGGCAAACTCAAAGCCGTCGATGTAACAACAGCCTTCTGCAAGCGAGCAGCCATTGCTCACCGGCTCACCAACTGTCTCACCGAGATCTTCTTCGGCGATGCCATTGCCCGAGCCAAACAGCTGGACGATGAAATGAGCAAATCCGGATCACCGATCGGACCACTGCACGGCCTGCCTATCTCTCTCAAGGACACTTTCAAAGTCAAGGGTTACGATGCTTCCATCGGTGCAGCTGCACTTTGCTTTAAGCCTGCCGAGACCAACTCCGCTTTGGTTGACCTGTTGCTTCAACAGGGTGCAGTCTTATATTGCAAGACAAACATCCCGCTGACGCTTGCCGCATTGGACTCGCATAACAATGTCTTCGGCCGTACGTTAAACCCTGCTAATACAGCATTAACGGCTGGTGGGAGCTCTGGTGGCGAAGGTGCATTGATCGCTATGCGTGGTTCTCCATTGGGCATCGGAACCGATGTGGGTGGTAGTATCCGTATCCCCGCCATGTGCAATGGTCTTGTCGGCGTCAAACCTTCCCATGGACGCGTACCGTACGCCGGACAAGAAGCAGGTTCCCTGCCCGGGAGTAGTAAGCTCGGGATCGAAGCCACGGCTGGTCCCATCGCGAGGACGGTAAGGGACTGCGAGCTCCTCCTCCGCATAGTCGGCGATGCATCCCCATGGCTCTTCGATCCCGACGTGCTCCCACATTCCTGGACCCAACAACTCCCCCTCCTCCCTCCTCCCTCTTCCCGTCCCACAAAGCCTCTACGCATCGGCATCATGCGCACCGACGGCCACACCCTCCCCCTGCCCCCCATCGCCAACCTCATGGAAGAAATCTCCCATCACCTCCGCCACCCACCTCTACCGTCTTGGCACCCCATCGAAGTCACCGACCTCGACCTCTCCCCCCTCGGTCCCAAATGTCTCAAGACCTTCAACGGCGTCATGTCCCTCGACGGCGCAAACTACTGGTTCGACCTCCTCGCCCAGACCGGCGAACCCCTATCACCCTGGCTCCAAAACCGCCTCAAACGCCGTCCCGCCAAAACCCTGGATCAGGTCCGTGAACTGAAAGCCCAGATTTCCGCCCTCCAGACCGAGTTCCTGAACGTCTTTAAAGAGGACGGCGGGTACTGGCTCCCCTCTTCCTCCTCCTCCTCCTCCTCCTCCTCCTCCTCCTCCTCATCTTCATCCCCGGCGAACGCTACTCAGACGACCAACAAGACCAAGCCACCGCCGAAGTCCTTAGATCTCATCCTCTGTCCCCCTGCCCCTCACCCGACCCCGCCGATCGATTCCTGGAATACCACCAACTACACCTCCCTCTTCAACCTCCTCGACCTCCCCGCCGGCGTGCTTCCCGTCCGCCCTCTCCTCCCGCAGGATCTTTCGGCTGAACTTCCTCGGGGTGGTTCGCTGCCCCCGCTGAATGGTTGGGATGGAATTAATCGTGATCTCTGGACTAAGGGGGACCGAGAGAGTTGGTTGGGCGGGATGTTGAGCGTGCAGGTCGTCGCGCCGAAGTTGATGGACAGGAGACTGGTGCAGGGGATGCGGGTTTTGGAGGGGGCGCTGGGGTCTTTGGGAAGAAAGCCTGGGGAGGAGTTGAGCAGTGAGGGTGGGCGTAGTAGCAAGTTGTAAGAGGTCCCGCCACAGTCTGGGTCGGGGCCTGTATGGTCGGAGGTGGCTTTAGTTGGAGGGGTTGGGGTTGTCGAGGAGGACGAGTGAGTGGAGTTTAGAAGAGGGGTGGTTTCCGGATCCCGGGTTCTCCTGGAGATCTGGGCCTCCCTCCCTCCCCCCCTCTCTCTCTCTCTCTCCCTCGGAGCAGACAAGCCCATCTCTCAAATACAAAAGTGGATCTTTCTGCAAGCCGCTTTATTCAAGAGTCTTCTACCTCGCCTTTCCAAACTCAGCTCCTGACGTCGTCTCGCCCAGATGCTCTGGTTTTCCCTTTTCCCCTCCTTAAAGTATGACTTTACCCACATCCCTTCGTTCGCATTTCCCCCCCCCCCCCCCCCCCCCCCCCCCCTGTGTTCCCCCTTCCTTTTCTCTTTTGACGCTAGTGATTTACCTCTTGAACTCTACCAACGTTCGCGCCCTATCCTCTCCTTTGCCTTCTTAACTGCTTTCCAAACAGTGAGTCCAGCGTCCAAATCTATGCTCCACATAGTAATGTCCTGGGGCTGTTCTCTTCCCCTCCCCCCCCCCCCCCCCCCCCCCCCCCTCTCTTTTCATTACACTTTTTCTTTGCTGGGTGCATGAGAGAGCTCTGCCGTCGGAAAGGTTTCGAGGGAAATCTGAATTTCCAAATAAATGGGAGCGGAGGGAGAAAAATGAAAAATGAAAATGAAACAGATTTATTTTCAGGGCCAGAGCAAACGCTTCTTTTGTTTTGACACATTTTCAAGTGTTGTCATATAAGCCTTCATTCTTTTATTTTCGCTCGAACGCTGAGGCGCCAACAAGACATATAAAAGAAAAAAAAAAAAGGGACAAAAATCATATCCCCAGCCGTGACCATGATGCCCTCCTAACCCCCCTCATCACCCCCCGACCCGCCTCCCCCATCGAAACTTTTCCTCCTCCTCCTCTCCCTTCTCCTCTTCCCATCTCTCCTAGTCCCCCTCACTAGTCACAGCCATATCCAACACCTCTGCCCTCGCCCGCCCTTTCGTCTGCGTACTGATGAAATCACTCAACGTCTTGAAACTCCCGGGCTCCACAAACCCCACACATTCCCATTCCTCGCCTACCACGTCTTGGTTCTCGACTGCTTCGACGTAGCTCAGGATCTTGTCTTTGACGGAACCTTTTTCGGGTTCGTCGCCTTCGCTTTTGGGCGTGAGTTTTACGTTTTGTTTGAGGACTGAGGTCGGGCAGGTGATGCGCAGGCGCATGCGCGCTTTGGCGACGGGGATCGGTTGGTGTGCGATCAGGGCTTTCATGGCTTCCAGCGCTTGAGATTTGGAGGATTTGTTCGTCGTGACGCCTGTCCATTTCGGTTTGGGTTTCTGCTTGACCTCCTCTCCTCCGTCGCCGGGTTGTGTATCGGTCATCTTCTTTGGCGTGCCCGCATTCGAGTCCGTTGCCTCTCCTCCACGACTCTTACTCCGATCCTCTTCCGCACCACCACCACCCTGCTTCCCTTTCCCCGCCTGCCGTCCCGCGTGTCCCCCCTGACTACTCAGCTGATCCAGCGCCTTCTCAATCATCCCCGTGGTATACACCCGCTTACTCTTGGGATCCACCAACCTTCCCGCCACCATCTCGACGACTTCCCTATGCACCCGTTCCAACTCCACCCCGCGCTCCTTCTCGCCCACCTGGATCTCCCCTTTATTCAGAATCTCCAGCACGACTTCATCCCGCGTCATGCCCGGGAACGCTTTCTTCAGCTCCTCGTTCGGCGCCACTTGCCCCTTATTCACGTTTAGGAAGACGTTGGGGATTTGCAGCACGTTGTCGAGGTCTGTCTCGTTCCCCGCGCGGAAGGAGGTGACGGTGTTTTTGTAGCATGCTATTTCGAATTTCTTCTTGCCTTTTTTGAGCCGGACGAGGGAGACGTTGGTTAGGCGGATTTGGTTCGAGGGTTGGTTGATTTGGGCGGAGGGCATGGTTGGGGGCTTGATTTCCCGTGATATGATTCAAGCGAATGATGTTGTTAGAAAGGGGGGTTAAGGGAGAGGGGGAGAAAAGCAGGAAAAGAAATCGAGGTCGAATTGCATGTGATTGACGGTTTTGGGTTATGACGCATCTTCTCGCCCCTCCGCTCGCTCCCGCCAAGGAATTTGCCCCGCGTCCTTCTGGGTTAGGTAATCGGGATGCAGTCAGTTGCAGTGGTGGCAGCTGGGACTTCAACCTCACTTCACATGGCACTTTCCCTGCCTTCTACCCTCGTTCTTTTCCTTCTCTTCTTTGCAGGTGAAAATATGATGTATGGCACACGATACGGTAAGGTCTCGTCGACCACAAGCTTCAACCTGCAATGGCGACGGCACATCCTGATGGCCAATACCGGTTGTCTTCACTTCCAACATGGAATGCATCATTATTCATTTGATGTAGAAGATTTTGGTGATACGCGATATACTGTACAGCCTGCCGTGATGCCGTGGGTGTGCTCAATTCATCGGTTGCTGTGAGACGAGGTAGGTGAGCATCGTAATATACCACCGCGATGCTTGATCGCGTATAGAACCTTGGAAGCCATGAACGACCCTGGCCAACTCTATTGCACTGCAGCCCCACCATCCTCGCTCTTGGATATGAAGAGAAACGGAAAGCGCACTGGCGAGTCCACTGATAGAAGGTTGCTCGTACATTCATGCAAACACTTTTACGAGAGCCGGGATGCCCGTAGCGAGTGGTACAGATGTTTCTCATCCCCAACTCGATTGCTGCGTAGGAAAGTAGGCTCACTTTTCGTTTCTCACCCGCCTCTCCGTCTTCCGGCAGCGACACCATGATCCTGTTGACCTCACTTCACACTCTCAACCTGACGGCAGCGGTAGAGGCGGCTTCCATACCACCCCCGGTTATTGTCGATTGGCTATTGTCGATTAAAGCCCACACACAGCAGATCGAGCGCTGCGTACTATACACTCAGGTCACTGCAACTCACGTCGATGCGGCTTCAGTGAACCTTTCCCACCTGCACCACCGCCTGCTCGTCACTTCTCTGACCAACATCTCGCCGGCATTTCGCTGCTCGACTTATGCTGCGAAGACAACGCTTTGCATCGCTCATCCATCAGTATTTACAATCATTTTTAATCGCTCCGACAATCTGCGGATACGCCAATTTCACAAGATGCCGCTTTGTCTGCCTCCAGTACCACTGCCCCGTCCGCCGCCACCAGCACCGGCCCCAGTCCCCGTTCCCGAAGAACGTCAGCTTGGTTCTAAGGTAGATCCATCGTTACATGCAACTTCGTCTTCTACCTTTACCGGCCCTGCTCCTTCACGGACAGTCGGCGTCGACAAAGCCTCGATCGAGCGAGCAGCCAACTTCCCGTCTGCATCACACAACGACGACCTTACCGAGAAGAAGTCTCGAAAAAAGCCAGTCCCAGAGCCAAAATACTTGCTGAGATGCAGATATGGCTGCGATGGCCAAAGTGGTCCCTTCAAGAAGGTCACAAGCCTCAGGCGGCACATGATGGTCGTACATCATATCCTTCGTAAGCCCCCTTACGGATGGAACTTCCAGTGAATTACTAACATGCTCGGCAGCTGACAGACTCCGAGACAAAGTTCGCAACTGCGGCTGCTGTGGCAGACTCTTCACCACTGAGTCCGAATTGAAGAAGCATGTCGAGCTGAGTATGATTCTCTCCCGTCCGTGTGAACACCAATCTCTGAGCCTTCACTGACAGCATATGGCTCTAGCACGCTTCTGTGAGGTGTCGCCAGAGTCACGGGCGAAATGGGATGTCTTACCGCCGACTTCGCGACAGCAGAGGGCTGACACTTGGTGCTATGAGGAGGACGGCACGCCATCTGATGAGATCCTCGTCCCCAACCCTGATTATACGGTTAATTCTGAGTCTGAGGAGCGAGTGCCGAGGAAACGGAATAAGAGGAAGGTTGCTGATAGGGAGGATCTTGAATGTGCCGTGGACCCAAAGAAAGCATGCCGACGGCAGGGGACTCTGGAATCCGAGAGGGTGGTTGTCGATCTATGCTCACCCCAAACGAAGGCGGAGCAGCCACCAAAACCGCGGGATTCACACAAAACACCTGATCGAAGCCTCGAAACAAGCTCGCAATCAACACAGTCGCTTGAAGCATCCCGTCAGACTACCCTACAAAGCTCCTTCCCACTCCGAGGCATAGATCTCCACAACCACACCCCGAACCCAAGTCCGCAGCACTTCCAACAACCGCCCATCCCGCCCAACCCAACCACCTTCTTCGAATGGACCGGCAACAAGAAAATTCCCTACGTCCCCGGCAACCTCCCCAGTCTCCACGGCACCGATGCTCACCTCGCCCGATCTCACAATCTTCCTCTCCTCACATCGGGTTGGGCTTTTTCTTCCCCGCCTACGGTCGATCATCTCCCCCAGCTGCCGCCTGATCACCCGTTGGTTGGGCCCGTCGCGGACTCCTTGCGTGCGGCGAGGGAGTATTACGTCCGGTTCGATGTCCAGCGGAATTCTCTTGCGGGGGTGAAACCCGCTGCGAGTACTCGACATCGTTACCGACCGCAACAGCAACAGCAACAGCAGCAGCAGCAGCAATGCATCCACTCATTCCCTCCTCTCCCAACCACCCGTCCACACCCATTCACACCGAAACCCTCACCTCCCCATTTCCCGCCTGTCTCTTACCCCGCTCTCCAGTCGCGACAACGGCAGCAGCAGCAGCAGATGCGGACTCCTCATCCTCCCCAACAACCCCCCATGCGCCCCCAAAGGCCCCCCAATCATCTCCGGACGCGGCCGTACGACATGCCGTCTACGCAGTAGTCGCGCCTGCACTTGCTGCAAGGTCACAATGGCGTCTCTTAGTCTGCTCCGCGGGAGAGAGGGTGCGCTGCAAGTGTCGCACGCTTCAGCAGACGCACGGTATTCAGCGCGTTCGGGCCCCTATGAGGGGCAGGGGATAGATGGGGATGGATAATAGAAGGCTTCACGATTGAGCGAGCCCCACTCGCTCGCCTCTTACTCTTTTCTCTTATGGGAGGGGTTGAGTCTTTCAGCCCTCATCTTGTAAATTTTAATGATGACGGCGATCACGACTGGATGAATGGATGGATGGTGTCTCATGGTGAAGATCCTTCCAACGATACCCTCGCTTCGAAAATTGTAATCTATCTACAGTAGTCTTCCCCCCCCCCCCCCCCCCCCCCCCCCCCCCCCCCCCCCCCCCCCCCCCCCCCCCCCCCCCCCCCCCCCTTTTCCGTTGTATACTGCGCAAAAGTACATTCTTGTTGCAGTGGCTTTCCCCCTGTCTCTCGGGGATCACAGGGTATGAGTCAAAGCAGATTGTTAACGGGCAATTGTGCTTTCGAGTTCACATACACATTCTCTCTCTACAAAGTACCAACGTGGGAAGCAGAATTGAAGGATAGTGGTAAGAATCGTGATGTATCCAAAAGGACTTTCTCCGTATTCCATAACTCGAAAGAATGCTACCTCATCGTACGCTGCCGAAGTCTTTGCCCAAGCAGGGATAAGTCATGAGTAATGTTCTGTTGTCCAATGAAGACGAGAAGCGGCTTCCCTCTTTACGCCCCTCCTTCGCTTTACCCCCTTGTCTTCGCCTTTCTCCGTCTAAAAAATCTCACTATCATCCAACGGATCCCGCTCCTCCCCAACTTCCTCAGCTGTCACCTCCACCCTCTTACCCTTGTTCTTCGTCTTCTTCTCCCGGAACGTATCATCTAACCCTCCCGTCATCCCCCCGCTATCATCCTCATCGTCATAACCCATCGACTCAGAGATTATCTGCGTGAAGGATTGCTGGTTCGTGATACTCGGAAGCTGCTGCTCTCTGTTCCCGCCTGCGGCTCCGGCGGGAGGAGCGGGAGTGCGACCCGAGAGGATCTCGTCGAGTGAGTCTTCTAGATGGCTTGGGGAGTCGTCTGCTTGGTTCTGTTGTGGTTGTGGACTTCCAGCTTGTCGGGCTTGGACGGGTTGGCCGCGCTGCGAGTGGGCTCGGGAAGGGGCAGAGTGGCCTGTCTGCAGCAGCTGTTGCATCGTTACGTGGTTCACGACCGGTTGACCCGGCTCCGGTTGTTTGTATGGGAATACGATGCAGAACTTGGTTTTGCTGCTCGCTAGGATCGCCATGTCCTCTGTCCCAAATGCAGAGTCGTTCCCAAGCGCGGCTCGGATGTCCGCGATCTCGTGCGGGATCCAGGTATATGTCCAGTTGCCTGGTTGGTCTAGGTTCAGTGCACGCGGTGGCGCGTTAGATATCGCTAGGTTGTAATGGTATACTATCCCTTCCCCGCAGTCGAAGAAGAGATCGATAGGGACTGTAGGGTGGAAGGCGATCTTGCGGACATTGCGGTGTTGGAAGAGTACCGTGACGAGCTCGGTGGGTTGTCCGCCCGGTGGACAGGTCCAGATCCAGATCGTGGATTGGAAACGTTCGTCGCGGGTGGCAAGCCATTGCCCGTCGCAGCTGAAGCATACTTCGGCGATCCCTAGGTCTTTTGGGTCTGTCGGTTCTTTGCCTCTGGTTACAGCCGGGTTGACAGGTACCCGGAGCTGTTCGTAGGATCGTTCGCCTGATGCGGACACTGTTTCTTGAAAGATTGCTCCTAGGTGGTGCATTTTCGTGATGACCCGACTGTGCTCGCATACCGTATCCGGCGAAAAAGCTCGGCTGAAGGTCTTGGAGTCTAGTAAGACGACTTGGCCTTCGTACCCGGATAGCGCAACGACGGGGTGAGGGCGGAGTGGACGCACAGGTGACCAAGTCAGCTCCTTGATCCCAAGGTCGTTAACCCACTGGTATGGCGCTCGGGGGTATGACATGTAGTGATTGCCGTCAGCAGTGTAGAAATAGACCCCCACCCCACTACTGGCGATTGGCGTATCAAGTACCGCAATCCAGTTTCCATCGGAACTCCAGGAGACAGACTGCGCGTCTGTGGTTGGTAGCGTTTTGCGCTTGAGCTCCACGCCGCCGCACAGTATACACAGCACATCTTCGGCTCCGTCTTTGCAAATGTACGCCATGCCTGTAATGCGGTTCGGATTCTCAGGATCTCTAGGCCTCGTGGCAAAAGCCGTGCCGCTGGTGGTGGTCTTGATCGACCTCAGTTTGTGCCCCTTGGCGGTCTTGAGACACCATTTGAAGGTGGTGCCGAATTCGAAGATGATTAAGACCTTGGATTCATCTAGCTGCTCGACCCGCGAGACCTCTCCGAACGGTTTGCTCCCCATGTTAATTCGGAGACCACCGCGGGGGTCATAGACCGAGAGAATGAGGATGTAGTCGATATAGATGATGGCCAGTAACCCTCGGTCCTTGAGCCATTTCATAGAGCGTAGCTTCTTCGTCTCGCTGGTTACATAGTTGATCGAGCGAGACTGAGTGTCATACACGCATATTCTCTCGGGGGTCGCGTAAGCGATAATGCCATGCGGCGAGACGGTCGACAGGCGACTGTCGTCAAAACAGTCGACGATCATGCTGCCTATGTCTATCCTGTCCTATAAAACCAATGCGCGGGGTCTAATAAGTGTCTGCACAACTTTTTTCTTTGTCGTAGTAAACAAATCAACACTGACTGGACTTTGCAGAGCAACACCAGCCGAAGACTTGGGCCGGGCCTTGTCCGGTACGAGGCGTCGGCCGGAACGCCACCGTGGCGAGTGTCATCTTCGAAGCCCGATGTGGCGTCAGTAGCCGTCGCCACTCGCCACCTTGGGAGGTACGTTGGACTTCCTGGCTACGCACATCATCTCTGCCTGGGACCATATCGACAGTACAACTCGCTAGACTTCGTTGCAATCGGCATCTAGAACCTTCGTGTGACTTCTGTAGTCTTCCATACGGAGTGCAGAGGTGGCTCCCAACCGCACGAGAATGCTGACGACACCCGGCTGCCCATGTACACGCACTTTGTAGCTGCCTAGAGGTAGGCCTATATAGGTGGTGTGGCTAACTTTACCATCCCTTCTGCAACAAGGCACACCACTACCGCTCCAACACACACTTTCATAATCTATCATGCCATCAGTCAATTACTACAACCAAACAGCCCCCTTCTGGGACTGGGTCGCCGGCCTCGAAGAGCGAGGACCGAACCATCCCCTCTTCGGCGGCGCTGACCGCGGCGATCAAGCTGAATCTGAACAGCAACGCTTCAATCCCTGGACGCAAGGCTGGGGCGGCTTTCCGCTCGGTCCCATGCCGCATCGTGGCAGGCGGGGCGGACCAGGTCACTCAGGTTATCATCATGGCCCTGCCCATCCACACCCGCCACCGCACAGCTGGAGTGAAGATCACGGTCAAGAGGCGACGCACCCTCCTGAAGGAGATCAAGCTGAGGCGCAGCACTCCGGAAGCGACACAGAGACCGGCCATGAAGGCCCTAGCATGAGAGGCCGTTGCCGCGGCCGTGGTCGAGGTGGATGTGCCGGCCGAGGACGAGGCGGCCTCGGTGGTCGCGGCCGTGGCGGCTTTCCCTTCGCAAACCCAGGAGCGATGGGCGGCTTTGGCGCCTTGGCCAGTATGTTTCAAGACCAACTGTTCGGCAACGGCTCCACAGAGAAAGACAACGAGGACCTAAAGCCGGAAGCCGACGTCTTCGACACGCCCGAGGCCTTTGTCGTTCACGTCTCCCTTCCGGGCGCGAAGAAAGAAGACATCGGCGTCAATTGGGACCAGGAAAAGTCCGAATTGAGCATTGGCGGCGTCATCTATCGCCCTGGTGGCGAGGAGCTCCTCCAAACGCTTGCACTAGACGAGCGGAAAGTGGGTGCTTTCGAACGAAAGTTGCGTCTAGGAAGCCGTGCCAATCCGGCTCAGGTAGACGTCGATGCCATCTCGGCCAAGCTCGAAGACGGTATCCTCAGGGTTGAGGTGCCGAAGATGGATAGCGGCTATGTTGAGATCAAGAAGGTGGACATAGAATAATTGGCTCAAGCCTTGGGTGTCGGGAGTTGAGTGTGTCGGCAACGGGGACCCTTTGGTAAGTAGACTTGGACGACGACATGAAATGGATGATTGATAGCTCCTCGGAGTTTCGCTATGTACTATTGTAATACGTCTTGCTACGCACCTCATCGGCTTTTGACGACATGTGACGGGTCTCAAAAAGCTCACTGTAACACAGAATGCATGTCTGTCGGCTTTTGACGGCACCATAGGCAACAGAAATCGCTCTCGCGGCGATCATGTCTCTAGCGGGTATAGCAGCCTAAGCCCCCAAACACCTAAATCGTCCTGCCCCCAAACTCTCCGCAAACCTTGTTGCGGGATGCGGAGATCTGGGGTCGGCATCTGACTCGCACTGCTCGTGTCTACCGCTCGAGCCGGTCTTGTATCTCTTCGCCGTCTTGTCTGAGCTTATTTATGGCCTCGCTCCCCCTCCAGTCTTTTGATCGATTCGTACATCCCTACGAAATACTTTTCAGCGCCACAAGATGGCCTCTAGCACTACGAAGACGGTCGTTGAGCGGGTCGAAGATGCGCACCCTTCAGCACTTGATCATGTCGATGCGAAGCACCAAGGTCCCAAGCATGGAGACCGAGCGTTGGCGTATATTGGTGAAGATCGAGTCAAGTTGACTGAGGAAGATGTATGGTTTCCATGCACTGAGGCACAGGCACAGCGCTGACGTCTTGATAGAATAAGCGCATTCGACAACGAACCGACAAAGTCATTTTAACCATCCTGATCTGGGTCTACTTCTTGTATGTACAAATTCCTTAGGACATCGAAGCCCAGAGCTGACAATCATAGACAAATCTTGGACAAGACCGTACTCGGATACGGCGCTACCTTCGGACTACAAGAAGCTACCAACCTTACCGGCAACCAGTATTCCCTCGTCGGCTCTATCGCGCCCATCGCACAACTAGCATGGCAGCCTTTCTCCTCCTTCCTTATCGTCAAAGTACCACACCGCATCTTGATGCCTTCCCTCTGCCTTGGCTGGGGTATCGCTCAGGCAGCAATGGCGGCTTGCCATAACTATGGCGGACTACTGGCTGCTCGATTCTTTCTTGGGCTCTTCGAGGCGGGCTGTCTGCCGCTCTTCAGCATCATCACATCACAGTGGTTCCGGCGTGCTGAGCAGCCTCTGCGTGTCGCAGCGTGGTATTCGACGAATGGTATTGCGACTATCGTGGCTTCGGCGCTTTCGTATGGCCTTGGACATATTCCTGAGGAGCACTTGGAGTCATGGCAGATGTACGCACTCTTCCTCTTCTCAAACCAAGAGGACCCCCTTGCTGATAATGCTTTGTAGCATCTTCCTCTTCGTCGGTCTCGTCACCATAGTCTCCGCTCCTATCGTCTACTGGAAACTCGATAACGATATCCCCTCAGCCCGCTTCCTATCCGAAGAAGACAAGCCTAAAGCTATCGAGCGTCTGAGGGCCAACCAGACCGGCACCGGAAGTCGAGAATTCAAATGGTCACATATCCTCGAGATGTTCCTGGAGCCGAAGACCTTCCTCTGGATCGGTCTTGCCATGCTGCTGAATGTCGGCGCCTCGGTCACGAACACCTTCGGCCCGCTTATCATCAACGGATTGGGCTTCAATAAGTATACGACTACGCTGCTGAATATGCCATTCGGCTTTCTACAGTTCGTCATCATCCTCTTTGCCTCGTGGGCTGCGCAGCGATGGCGGATCAAATCCGCCGTGTTGGTTGTCCTGGTCATCCCTGTGATCGCCGGACTGGCTATGCTGTATACAATCCCGCATACCGATGCCAACGAGGGTGCTTTGCTGGCGGGATACTATCTCCTCGCCTTCCTGTTCGGAGGTAACCCCATCATTGTCGCTTGGATTGTGGCAAACACTGCAGGCAGTAAGTGACACCTCAGAAGAATCCTGGAAACTCCATCAAGCTAACCTGTGACTCTCTCCAGCAACCAAACGTTCAGCCATCATGTCCGCCTACAACGCCGCGTCCAGCGCAGGCAACATCATCGGTCCCCTCCTCTTCCAATCATCCGATGCCCCGGAATACCTCCCAGGCTTGCGCGCAGTGCTGGGAATCTTTGTCGCGCTGGCAGCCTGCGCGATCCTGCAAGCTGCCAACCTCGTTTTCCTGAATAAACTGCAAGCTCGGAAGAGAGTCAAGGCTGGTAAGCCGGCTAAGATCGTCGATCATAGTATGGAGAGCCGGTATCATGATGTCGATGAGCAACCCGATCTCGCGGTCGGCATGGCTGAAGGGGATGGCGACGTTGAGGGCCGTGCTGGTGAAGTCAGGCTTGGACAGCATGCTTTTGAGGATTTGACTGGTAAGTCTCTCTTTCGATCCTCTTGCGTTTCGTGCATTTGCTGACCTTTTCCCTTCCAGATCGCCAGAATGACGAGTTCATTTATGTCTACTAGTAGTGTTTATCAGCTGTAATGATCTAATGTGAAGTTAATCAATCGTGACTTGATACACTGGTATCTCATTTCACCAAGTGCAATTTCCCGATTGTAGTCAATTTGTCGGAATCAGATAGACCCAACTGAAGTCTGTTGTTCGCAGAACATAGTGACCTGCGTCTCCCCCAATTCTGGCTCGACCGTGTTCAGCCAATCAAAAAACTTGCTCATCACGTGCCAGGCCGGATAGATATATCGTCCGCTTCAACCCCTTCTCCCCATCCAACTCACACATTTTGATCAGTTACGAGCAAATCGAGATAGATTGCGTGGGGAAAAGAAGGGTGGTGTTGCACTATGTTCGGACGAATTGGATCCGCCTTCATTGAGTATAAATAGAACCTCAAAATCCACATTCTCTCTAACAACTTCGTACTCCTCACCTACTCTGCTTCATTTCATAGTCCCCCCCCCCTTTTTTTTTTTTTTTTTTTTTGCGCTTCAACACAGACAGAAATGGTCGCCGTAGCTCTAGCAGGAGCAACAACAGGCTTCGGCCTCACCGTACTCAAAACCTTCCTGCATCTAAATTCCTCCCTCAACCCCGCTCAACAGCAAGATCATCCTCCTCTCCCGCTCCTCTCAGCCAGAATGGAGTGCCAAGGGCCTCCATGTCCGCCAAATCTCCTACGAAGACCACCCTCAGCTCGTCTCAGCTCTGAAAGGCGTGCACACCCTCATCTCCCTCATCGGGGGCGACGTCTCCGCGCTGCGGAACGCACAAGCTTCCCTCCTCGCCGCCGCGTGCGTAGCAAATGTGAGACGCTTCGCTCCGTCGGAGTACGCGGGGATGGGATACGAGGGTATCGATCTGTACGCTGCCTCGAAAGCGGAGATCTGGAAGCAATGTCTCGCCGCGAAGCACGAGACCGGGATGCAAGTTGCGAGGTTTAATTGTGGGCTTTTCATGTCGATCCTTGCGACGGGGACGTCTAAGGAGATGACAGAGGTAGGGAGGAGGGAGGGTGCGGAGACAGGTGAGGAAGAAGCGCTGGCAGGGTTGCGCCCCTGGAATTTCGTTTTGAATCTGCGTGCGGGGACTGCTGACTTGCCCGGTGACGGCAGTGCGAAGGTCGCGTGGATGGAGATGCGCGATGTGGCTACCTTCATGTTTCATGCTCTTTCCCTTCCGTTTTGGCCTGGGGATCTTAACATGAGAGGGGACCTGCGGTCTTTTCGAGAGGTCTTGGAGATTGTGCAGCGGGTCCAGGGTCGGGAGTTCCTCGTTCGGGAGAACAGTATCGAAGAAATGGAGGTCCTGGCCCACGAGGACGGCAAGCGGTTCTACAATCAGGTACGGGTGGCGCTGGTGAAGGGATACTGTGATGTCCCGAACGACCTCAATCGAATGTTCACGGACATACACCCTATCGACTGTGAGAGTTTCGTGAAGAAGTGGTGGTCTGGTACTCGATTGCCAGAAGCGGCATGGGAGAAGGATCAAGCATTCATGTAGCGGGTCCATTGTTCGGGAATATGTTGACCCCCTTTTCATCGAAAAGGCATAAAACAGGCAGGGATTCAACAACTTTTTCCCCTCGCTCTCATTCTTTAGCATTTGTTAGATGAAGAGGAAGCATAGATCTCGTGATCACCATAGATCATCGTTAAAATTAGCAACAAATCAGCCCCCGAGGCCCAAACAGCCTCTCACAGAGACACTCCAGTATCTCTATCCCTCCCCCAGCCCGAAGGTTCTCCCTCCAGCTTAAGAAGTACTTCCCACAATTCGAACACCGCAGATACATCATCCGGTCCCTCCGCCCTTCGACATGCTCCGGTCCGTCTTCCAGGGAGAGTCAGTGGCCGCCTCCTGCACTTCGAGCCGCCGGATCCAATGTGTGGAGTTGCAGTGCGACTAGGATCCCGTCTTTGGAGACATATGGCGTAGTAGCCGTCCGCGCAGAGCCTAGCTCCGCATCGCGGAGTTTCTTGCCTGTGCCTTGAAAATCGATCGGAGTGAAGCCGCGGAAAGGCTCGCCTTCTTTGACTGGCTGGATGAGAGGAGCGGATATTTCGGCAGCGGCTGTGGCGGCGTTCAAGGCGTGCGCGAGGATTGCCGCAGGTCCGCCTGGGGTGTTGTTGGGGACCGGATTTCCTCCTTGCTGCGGTGATGCGGACGAGGGCGCGGTGATGGAGGTGAAGTGGGCAGGATTGACTCGACAGACGCATAAGACTCGGATGGTAGGTGGTTGCGGCGTTCGACACGCTGCAGGGGCGTGCGCTTTGTGGAGCTCTAGTAGTTGTCGTTTGAATGCTAGGTCCTCGCCTGGTCGCCTGGCATCGACAAATCGCATAAATTCATCCTCGTTCATTTCATTGAGAGGCTTGCCGGCTTCCTCTTGCGCATCGTCTTCGTCTAACGGACCCCTTCCTCTTGACCTAGAGCGGCGAGATTTTGGGGGCGGCTTAGGCAGGAAAACATTGCGAAGCCCATCGATCAGCTCCTCGAGCTTTCCGTCTTCGCCGACGCAGCCTCTGATGTTCTGTTCCGGTGGCACGCTGTGGTTCCAGCGATTACTCCGGTATCGAATATGGATTTCTTTCAACTGGGGAAAGTCGGCCCGAAGGCTTCTCTTGGGGTCGGTTGAAGTCAGATAGGGCATCCACAGACGGGTATCAGTTGCTTTAATGTGCAGGCTGACGACAGTAGTGAAGCGGCGGGCCAGGGGCGGAGAAGCGAGGGCGCGGACAAACATGTTGGCGTCTGAGGGGTGGTGGAAGACGAGATGGTTGAGGGAGTAGAGGAGCGGTGCGCTCTCATCATGGATGGTCTTGCACGTGCGAAGGAGCTGGGGCTGCAAGCTACAGAGGTTCTTTGCGCCAGGCGCGAGCGGCCAGTCCACCGGAGTGCCATTGTCCGCCGCCAGGCAGAAGGTGTAGATTCGGTCTCTTATCTCGCGAGGCAGCGTGAACAGGAGGCTACCGGCCACGCTCGGGGGGAGTTGAGGGATGCTACTAGGGTTGGAGTTGGAAGTGTTGTGTTGGCCATCATCCTGCGTATTGCCCATGACTAAGTCGCTACCGTCCGAGGTCTGGGTGTCACGACGTGGGCGCTGAGACGGATGCGAGAGGCTGGCGCTGCGGCTGGCCGAAGCGAAGAAGTCGGCGTTGGACATGTAGGAGAGACTGCGGGTGGAGAGGACGGATTCGCGCCATTCGTACGGATCGACAGGCGCTGTCATAGTGGGAAATAGGAATGAACTGAAATGCTTGGTTCTCGTTGACTATGTCCAGTACAGTTCAAGGTGTTTGTGCTTACTCCCTGGTGGTGTCAAAGTTCAAAGTTCAATTGGTACGATGTAGTGAAGCTCGTCTGCCCGCTCTACCTCCATACCAGCGGAGTGGCGCTAACACGGCTTGGCACTCGATGCGACCAAGACGGCAACTGCACGAAACTAAATGGTATCTCAGAGACACGTTGGAAGGCAGAGATTACAAAGAAAAAAGTGACATCCGTATGTACGAGACTCAGAGCTGTACAAACCATAAACCCGCTGCAATTCATCCCCCTGACCATCCACGATTAACCTCACCCTTTCACTCCCGCCTTCCTCCCTTCCACCTTCTTCTTCCTCCCTTCCACCTTCCTCTTCCTCCCTTTACGCCGTCTTCGCCCACATATCCGCAATCTTCCCCAACCCCGCAAACGCACCACAAGCACCCATGGCACCCAGATTCCAGCCGGGCAGTCCCCCTTCCCCAATCGCAAAATGCAACGCCATCGGCGTCCAGCTCAGCGGCACCACCATCTCCTTCCACCACGCCTGATCGGCTTTCTCGTCGTGCTCTCGCGTCGCAAAACCCGTCGTCACGCTCCTCTCCGCCCTCTTCTGCCGCTCGAGCTGTGCCGTCCTAAACAGTCGCACGAAATCACACAGCACCCCGCCTAGCCATGCCCGGTAGGACCACAGGTAGATATTCGCCGTGGGCGCTTTCCCGCTCGAGGCCGGCAGGTGCCAGCGCTGCGACCAGCTCATGGGGAGCGCTTTCGCGTCTGTGAGCACCGCCACGTTCTCCATGAATTGGAAGGTGATGTACAGCAGGCACTGGGTCAGTTGCGTGCTGTAGAGGACGCTGTCGTCGCCAGGCTTCGGCCCTTGCATGAGTTGGCGGAGCCAGGCGTAGAGGGGAAAGAGCCCGAAGAGACGGAGGGTGGTGCGGGTCGAGCTCAGTAGTCCGCCGAGCGCGGCGAGGTGCGTAGTGGCATCGACGGCCGTTGTGGTGGGAGAGCGGGTGAATAGCTGGTACAGCTTGGCCTGCAGCGGTGCGGATTTGGCAGAGGCATAGGTGAGGATGTAGAGGGTGTAGTTGAAGGTAGAAAGGAAAGTGGATAGGCCGCCAGGGGCTGCTAGCAATCTATTGAGTCCTGCATGTCAGCACTGCTATACAACAACATCGCCAGGTCCGTGAAGCCTAGCTTACTTATTCAGACGCAGGAGGATCCTGTCAGGCGTCGCAGCCATTGCAACAAGCTTGTTTGGTACCCTTCTCTGCGCCTCGGCTGCCAGACTCTTTTCGCCCGCGGGAGGGATGTTGCTCGAGACATCGGCGGGTGCGCCAGGCTCTGCTGTAGGGTCGGACATGATGTGCTGGTTTGATCGAAAGTTGTTGAGATGAAGGCCGAACTATTGATCCAGTTTGGTGGATTGCTGCAAGTTCGCCCAAGCTGCGAGCACTCAAGAAGGATAACAACAAGGTCGAAAGGAAGTGAGGGGCAACACAAGAGGAGATGGCGATGTTGGAGTAGGATGAGAGAATAGTAATCAACCAGCTCACCTCACCTCACATCGACTGGCTGTGTATGGTAAGTCAGACAGGAGGGGTGGTTCTTTATGGTCACAAGAGCTTGAGCAGGCGGATATTCCTTCATACGCTCGTTGCCCGTCCGCCTCTCTCCCTCGCTCGCTTCATCAGCTTCCCAAGATTGAACCTCGGCCAAGGTCGGCAAGTGGGTGGAGAAGGTCGGCATCTGCCATTGGCCAATCAACGGTCTTCTTTACTTCTCCTCGCTTCTCGAATATCCGGGGACGGACAGGACGATACATAGCCAATGCTGCTGTTCATCTCGCTTGTATGTTCTCACGACTCGATTATTGCCATCTCGTCCCCGTCACTTAAGGACTTGTGAACAAGTTTCAAGTCTTCAGTCTCGCGCAGGCGACAACACTGCACCGTGGCCCGATTCAGCGCCAGAAATCGCAACCAGAGAGTAGAGGATCCTTGCCAATGCGCGGGTTGTGTACACAGCTATTATACTCCTTTACATACTAACTTACAAGTAACACCACACTGCCCAACTGCCTCCTCATGTCTTCTCTCTCCACGTCATGCGAGTCTTCCACCTCTCCCCAGTTCTCAATCTGATGCATGACCTCCAACGTCGCGGCTTCATTCGCCTCGTTAATCCCGAATCGCTGTCCCATAGGCTTCTCGTGATGCAAATGTCTATATTCCTGGCTCCACTCGACCAGTAATCGCGCCGCCACGAGCAGAGATTTCGTGGCCAGGACACCTCGCTCGAGCGCCGCGAGTTCGAACGCAGGGAGACCGGTTATCCAGCCTCGGATCACGTTGCGCGTCATTTCCGGCTGTGAGCGTGGGACGATGGAGGATTCGTCTAGGATGGGCTCAATGTCTACGCCCGGGAAGATGTGGGTTTTGAGGAAGGCGATGATGGGTTCGGCGACGTCGCGTTGTCGGTCTCGTAATGGCTTCTCGCCTTCTTTCTGATAGGGGTCGTGAATATTTCTTTCCGGTGCCCAGCAGAGCAGAGTGTCGGTGCCAAGGTATCGCATCGCCATCCGTACGATTGAGTCCCGTGCTTCCGAGTTGCCGTCCTTGTCCTCGTTCGCAATGTCCATCGCGCGCGATGTCATGGACGTGAGGGGAATGTAGTGTTGCTTCAATGCTTGCTGGGCTGAGACGAGCTGGTCCCACTCCATAGCAATGCTCATGGCGAGGCCTCGGCGGTGGTGTGGGAGGTTGAGGATTTGTCTCCCTGCTGTCCGGACCGGACGGGTATCCAGCATAACTTGCAAGCCATCTTCACTCTCCTGGATGCTTACGTTCTTCCAGAAACGCTTTTGCAGGGCCGATGTGGGCTTGTTTGGGTTGACCTTGGCCTTTTGGGATTGGATGAACTGCTCTGCTTGCTGTCTCTTTCTCGCCAGCCGATCTTGGGGGAAGGAGACGGATGCGTGGGGAGCCTGGGGTGGTGGTCCGGCGACTGTGGGATGTGGTAGCGGTGTAGCGTCTCTAGTCGCGCTCGTGTGGAGGAGACATGATGGTCGGGACAGTTGGGGGGCGACGGCGGCGACGGATGTGGATCGAGAGCAGTGACGGCGCACACTCAGCGAAGAGGTGGCCCGGACAGCGCGCGAAGACAGCATTTCCATCGTAGAAGAGCGAGTGATGCGCGAAAAAGGCGACGAGGGTATCACCGCATGTGCATCCGATGTACACTGCCGGAATCAAGACCAACAGACTGGGAGTAGGTATGTAGCGATGTTCGTTCCGGGAAACAAACTTCGGCCTTAGGCTCGTGTCAGGATCGACGCGGGTTCTGTGGCTGATTATTTTCTGGGTCACAATGAACGATCCGCCCAACGGCAATCGAATGGATAAAGAACAGCGTAGCAAAGCGGTGGGGACTGGATGGTAAGTATCCGCAGAATATGATGATCA
Source organism: Hortaea werneckii (assembly GCA_037044905.1). Taxonomy (NCBI): domain Eukaryota; kingdom Fungi; phylum Ascomycota; class Dothideomycetes; order Mycosphaerellales; family Teratosphaeriaceae; genus Hortaea; species Hortaea werneckii. The sequence continues at coordinate 11,527 of JBAOKB010000051.1, read as the reverse complement.
GTTCCACGTGTTGCGGTGAGGTCAGACCGGTTCTACAATAAAAGAGCGTGCCGCCGCTCTTCTCCCTCCGTCACCATCTTCATCGCCTGTGTCGCCGTCCAGCTTGAGGCTCCCGTCAGTATTCGCGCCGCCGCTTGACCTTCCGTCCTCCCCCCGAAACCTGCTGGACTTGGCGAGTCGGCTAAACTGCCTCTCTGCAACTCTGTCGGCTGTCCGCCCGAAAGTCCCGGTACGAGCTATCGGCGGCCCAGTGTGGACGGTGTTGCCGCCCATCAGTGGGGACGCCGGAGCTACTGGAGGTATAGGTCAACACTACTACCTACGGTGCAGTGATGACCGAGGCCAGAACATCGCCCTGGATTCTTTCAGACACGCCGCATTGACAGCTTCGTTGCGCAACAACTCATTCATCAGACTTCAGTCCCAAGACCCGGACGGAATAACCCCTCACTATTACCTGCGACCCTGAACTGAACGATCCCCCGAGGGAACGGTACCCGGTACATCATTGCATGTGGTGCTGTGCCGCCAATGACAAAGGAGGCCGCTATCCTGTTGTACGAACGACGACTGCAAGAGCAGGCCTAGGCTCAGGCCTAATGCGACAGCACGCTGAGGGAGCGCAGACCTGACAAAGTATGAACGCCGGGTTACAACCCGAAGGCGACCATGCATCATCATCATCATCGACAACAACATCGGCAGCCGCAGCAGCAGCCCACCACAACAAAGGTGGCCAGCCGAAGGCGCTGCGATTCGTGACCAACTATGGTGCGCCGCATCCGAAAAGGTATGCTCTTCGTTATCATCACGACTGCCAATACTCTCTCCCGTTGCGATGCGCAGCTAACGCTTCTCGACCAGGCGGCGCATAGGCGCGGCATGCTTGACCTGCCGCAAGCGCAAGACGGCCTGCTCCGGCGAACGTCCGACCTGCGACACGTGCAAACAGAACAAGCTGGAATGCGCCGGGTACAACACCGAACCGGATGGCGATGGACGGAAGCGATCCATGTCCGAAGTCAACACGCGGCAGGCGCCCGAAGTCAAGGAGAAGCAGCGGGTGGAAAGAGCGAAGCGGAAGTCTCCGCCGGACACGAGGCTGGAACGGGAGAAAGATGCGGACACGTTCCATCCAGCGCTGTCCCATGCTGAAGCATCCGATGCCGCCGCCGCCGCCGCCACCGCCGCCACCACCACCACCACCACCTCGAGCTCCAGCTCCAAGCCGGGTGGACCCTCTCCTCCCGATGCGCCGGCGGCGACGACCAGTCCGCGCGCCCCTGAATTGGCTGTGACTGCCCACTCCCATCCAGACCTGGACTCACATCCCGGCCCCGAGCCGCTCTTTTCTGTATCGCGCAACCGCATGCCCTATTTCCGCTGGCTAGGCCCGACTGCAATCATGCCTGGCTTCAAACAGATGGTGGTCAAAATCAAGCGAAACGACACCGATCCGATGGGGCGCTCATCTACTGATGGCATGCTCTCGCCATCCCTCGGGAACTCCAATCCCGCCGAGCAACGAGTCTCTTCTCTGTACACAACCACCCCCACAGCCGTGGAGTCCGATGTGCGCACGCCACTGAACTTGCCCTTCTACGATACCTCGCCTATGCCTCCAAGCGAACTCATTACTCACCTCGCCAACACCTTCTTCACTCATCTGGGCTGTAATTACCATTTTCTCCAACACGATCGTTTCCTGCGCGACCTTCAAGAAAAGCAGGTCGACGCGATTCTGGTCGACGCTGTCTGTGCGCTCGCTGCACGTTTCTCAAATCACCAGTTGCTAACTCAGCAGCCTCATGAAGACGCGAAGCTCTCACCGTCGGACTACGGACATGCCTTCGCACGGAGAGCAAAGGTTGCATTGGTGGATGCCTTTGCGTATCCGACACCTGCTGCAGTGCAAGCTGCGCTGCTTCTGGCTTACAACGAATTTGGAGAGAGCAGAGACAGCGGTTTGTGGATGTATTTGGGCATCGCCATTCGCATGGCGGAGGACTTAGGCATGCATAAGCTGGAGGGACTGAAGTACAGAGGCAAAAGTGGTCCCACACCGAGAATGGTCAAACAGGACTCGCATAGTGATGGCAACATCCCAAGCCCGGTGGAAAAGTCCAGCAGACATCAGGACGTCTCTCCAAAATCATCTGACAAGGCTTCTCAGGATGAGAGCGAGCAGGAGGCTGTTGAGCAAGAGCGTGTTGACACATTCTGGGCGATCTTCTTCCTTGACCGCGTTGTGTCATCAGGCACCGGACGACGTAGCACACTGCGAGACAAGGATATCGAGCTGTCTTTCCCTTCACTGGACGAGACAGACCCGAAGACCGGATGGCCCGCCCCCTTCCCAGCTTTAATACGGATTGTGCATTTGTACGGACGGGTGGCGGACCTTCTAAATTGCATCAAAGAGCCTTCAGACATCACTCCAGAGACACCAAAGCGTCTTGCGGCTATGGAGAGCCAAGTCACCAATTTCTACCAGGGGCTTTCTCCGCGCCTTCACTTCGACGCCGTCAACTTTCAGCACTACATGAAGGCTGGCGAGGGCACCAACTTCGTGCTGTTGCACTTCTGGTTCCACACCCTGATTGTACTGCTGCACCAGCCCACTCTTCTCAAGACCTTCGAAGGTCATATCCTGCAACTTTTCCCGAACAGTCAACAACTCTCTATGTCCTCGGCCAAAACGATTGCCGACATTCTGTCTTACTCCCAGCTGATGGACGCAAAGGCCAGCCTCGGAAACCCTTTCACCACCCAGCCGATTTACATTGCTGCTTGTGCGTTTCTAAAAGAGACTGCAGAGCAGACAGCCACATCAAAGGAGCAATCGCGCTCGGGCAGCCCTAACAAGCGGTCAGACAGTGGCAAATCATCAAACGGCGACTCGCAGAATGGTAAGAAGCCCGGCAACGGCTCAAGTGGTCGACGCACGCCAAATTTTCCCATTGATCAGAAGGCATTGGCAAGACATACTCTATTGGCAACGGCGGCGAGTCAGCATTATCAGCTGTGCTATAAGGCGCTGCAATCAGTGGAGACCTATTGGGGAGGTACCAAGTACATTTTGACCGTACTGGACCAGAAATTCGAAGGAGTGGGAGATCCTCTACTTTACACGGCAGAGGAAGGCGAAAGCTCAATGGAGCGCCCTCGACCAGATGCTAGCTTCACGTCACCCGGATGGAGAAGAAAACTGAGTTGGGGTGCTTATCATAACAACCCACCGCCTCTGTTCAAACAACAGCCCTTCGATACTGGTTCGGGAAGCCCTAGTGTTGGCCCTAGCCAAGGTGAGTTCCCTTATTTATCAACTTCAGACAGCCATACTGACCTTCTTCAGCAATCGGCTGGACGTTGACTGGCACCATGGACTCTCCAAATACCAATCTCGCATGGCATTATCCTAGCGCATCAGGCAACCAGCCAGCTCGAGGTCAATCAGCGCCTTCGGGGTTCAACCCTACCGAGTATGATGCCGGCAATGCTATTTCAGGGCAACAATATCCACAGCATACACGCACCGTTTCAACTGGTGGTGCGCAACGATCACAGAGACCACCGCTCGTCGACTATCCAAGCACGGCGAGTGGCGTCTCAGCCGCAGATGCCGATCTTCTTTTAGGCCTGGGCTCGCCGTACACGCAACCAAACAGCAGTAGCCATCAGACTCCTGGCAGTAACTCTTTGCCTTTCACCAACCAGGGCTCGTCAGTGGACCCTCCTAACAATTACCCGCTAACACAAGGCCCGGGCGACATGGCCGCTAGCAACTTTGGGAATCCGTATTTCGGTCAGCTGGATTCACAGAATTTTGGCGACATGATGATCCAGTCGCAAGACGTCGACATGAGTATGCTCGGATTGGACATGATGCCTTGGTTTGATTCATATCCCACTCATGATCTCAATCTGAGCATGTTTGATCCTGCTAGCACCACCACTGGCGTTGACGCCTCGGCTGGGGCTAGTACGTCTACGCAGCAACCTGCCTCCGGACGGAAATGAAAGTAGTCTACCTGATTAATGTTTTGGCGACCGACAGGTCTATCCACTTATAACGTTGTAATGTAGTTTAAGCGGCTATCAACGGGCAGTCAGACGGCGTGTTATGACGTATTTTGGCCGATTTCGGGCCTATCTCCTTGTCGCCAGCTATCGCCCAATGCATTCCGATACCAATCCAAACAGACGCTACAAAGCAAAAGCAGGTCTATTGCCACTCTAGTCGCTAGACAACATGGCTTCTGCAAACGCTCCACCACCTCCGGCGTACCAGGCAACGCCCGGATCAATACTTCATGCCGACAAGGAATTCTACACTTCAGTTGCCCAGGCAGGACGCGAACAGATCGAATCGTTTGTCCTGCCCATCAGATCCGGGCGAGCATGGAAAGTCCCTGCCGGTGCGATCGTCCGCATCAGCACCCCAGAAGGACCTCAAGTCGGCGACCTCAACATCTGGCGACTTGACAACCCTCGGGAACGTTTCTGGGCCTCCCGAACAAGACAGCTTCACGCCAGTCACTTGTCCACCTTCGACCGCCTATGGTCTTGTCTCCCTTACCTCCGCCCCTTATGCACCATCATTGCCGACTCCCTCAGCGGCTACGGCGTCGATCGCTTTGGCGGCCGGTGTCACGATCTACTCGGCACCAGATGCGATCCCTATGTCAATACCATGCTGACAGGGGACTCGTACGATTTCCACTGCCATTCGAACCTCACTCGGGCGGTCTTACCCTACGGCCTCACGGAATTCGACGTTCATGATGTTATCAATGTCTTTCAGGTGACCGGGCTGAATGATGAAGGGAAGTATTTCATGGAGGCTTCTCCGGCCAAGGAAGGAGATTTTATTGAATTCTTCGCCGAGCAACCGCTTCTTATGGCCTTGTCGACCTGTCCGGGGGGTGATCTTAGCGCTTGGTCTTTTGGCGAAGGAGGTGGTGGCGAGGAAGGGGACGGTGGTGAGTGGAAGAGTATGTTGGACTGTTGTCGTCCTTTACAGGTGGAAGTGTTTAGGTTGAAGGATGATGGTGTTCTGCAGCATTGGAGCGAGCCGTCTTGTCCGAAGTATTCGGGCATGCATGGTCTTACAGTGCCGAGTGGTGAGGCCTCCAGCAAGTAGTTACCAAGCATCCTCAAATCTGATTTGAGGATTAACTGCGCTTCTTGAAAACGCACTAAAGCATTTGAGATCTATCTCTGAGAGCGTTTCCGTTCATTCTCTTCTCGTGTCTTCATTTTTCATCGCTTCGGACTTGATATTATTGTTTAACCGGGCGGCAATTGGTCATGCGATTGCCAAGAAGTCTCCCCGCTCTGAGCTCCCACCTCCCGGAGAGCTCCACCCACGCCTAAGAAGCGCATCAACTTCGAACGGATCGACGGGAAATCCTTCCGCCTTCATACAAACCCGGGCTAATGTGAATCAAATAAGTTCAGACCGTTGTTTGTGGCGGATTCATGGCGTTCGGGAGAGTTCACCTCCCTTAGAGCAGAAGGTCATTGCTTGCTTCATACTCAACTCTGAGAATTCAGTACTTATTGTTCGTTTGCCATTGACCGAAGGTGGTGGAAGATACAACGATGGACGTCGTCAAACTCGAGACCGGTTGGTCCTTCAAGCAAACAGATACACAAGAATGGCATCCTGTTGCACGTGTTCCAACCAACGTCCATCTGGACTTGTTGGACAACAAACTGTAAGTCATGAGCGCTGCTCCTTGCCGGATCGCTGACGGAGTAATAGGATCCCAGATCCATTCCTCGGCTTCAATGAGCTTCAGTGTCAGTGGGTCGCTGAGAAGACCTGGAGCTACAAAGTCACACTGCCTTCTGTAACTCCGAACCAGAGGGGCATGAAGCATGTTCTGGCGTTCGACGGCCTGGATACTTTCGCCACAGTCAGAATGGATGGCAATGTCATCTTGCAAAGTGACAACATGTTCATCATGCACCGAGTGGACATTTCCCGGCAACTGATGCAGCAGGGACCGCATAACCTTGAGATCGAATTCAAACCCGCTTTGCTCGAAGCACGGAAGATCAGGGACGCTCATCCCCAGCACCGATGGGTTGGTTTCAACGGGGACGTCTCCCGGCTTGCTGTAAGGAAGGCACAGTATCACTGGGGCTGGGATTGGGGTCCGGAACTAATGACTTGTGGCCCGTGGCGTGAAGTCCGACTAGAGAGCTATCATGCAAGAATCGAGCATATGCGAGTCGATTACGATGTTGCTGGTGATCTTCAATCTGTCCGTGGCACCATCCAAGCAGCTGTTGAAGGGCCTGGCAAGCAGGTGGAGTTTGCTGCCGCGCTCGATGGTGTACAAGTGTTCAACGGGATTGCCGACGTCGACGATGACGGCAAGGCAGCTGTGGAGTTCATTGTCAAGAAGCCGAAACTCTGGTATCCTCATGGCTACGGTGCTCAGCCGCTCTATACCGTCACTGCAAGTCTACTGGATGGACCCGACATGCTGCACAGCCTCTCCAAGCGTACTGGATTCCGTAAATTAGATCTTGTCCAGGATACCGATGAAGTTGGCAAGTCGTTCTATTTCCACATTAATGGTGTGGACGTGTTTTGCGGTGGTTCAGACTGGATTCCTGCCGATAGCTTCACCCCCAGGATCACGGCGGCGAGGTACCGGAAGTGGCTGCAAATGATGGTCGATGGGTACCAAGTCATGATTCGGATATGGGGTGGAGGAATTTGGGAAGAAGACGTCTTCTACGAGATTTGCGACGAGCTTGGTATTCTGGTTTGGCAAGACTTCATGTTTGCGTGCGGCAACTATCCAGCCTATCCGGCCATGCTGAAGTCGATTGAACAGGAGTCTGTTTGCCAGACGAGACGCTTGCGGCATCATCCATGTCTTGCCGTATTTGCAGGCAATAATGAAGATTACCAGGTCCAGGAATCGAGCGGCTTGACGTATGACTATAAAGACAAGGACCCGCAGAGCTGGCTGAAGACGGACTTCCCGGCACGATATATCTACGAGAAGCTATTGCCAGATGTTGTCGCCGCTCACTGTCCGCATGTTCCGTATCATCCCGGATCACCATGGGGTGATGGCAAGATCACCTCCGATCAGACCGTTGGCGACATGCATCAATGGTATTTCTGAAAACTTTTCAACCCCTGTGGAAGCCCTACTAACCAATTCGCTCTAGGAACGTATGGCACGGCACTCAAGAGAAATATCAGATCTTCGACCAACTGGGTGGCCGGTTCAACAGCGAGTTTGGCATGGAAGCCTTCCCGCACATCGACACTATCAAGTACTTCGTCACGGATATGTCCCAGCTCTACCCGCAAAGCCATATGATCGACTTTCACAACAAAGCGGACGGACATGAACGCAGGATAGCGACGTATCTTGTTGAGAACTTCCGGACTAGGACGGAGCTTGAAAAGTTCATACATCTCACGCAATTGAGTCAGGCTGAGGCATTGATGTTCGCATATAGAGGTTGGCGACGGCAATGGGGTCAGAAGCGGCTCTGCGGAGGCGCCTTGGTCTGGCAACTCAACGACTGCTGGCCGGTTACTTCTTGGGCCATTGTCGATTACTTCCTACGTAAGAAGCCGGCTTACTACGTCATGCGTCGAGCGCTGGCTCCGGTGGCCATCGCAGTGAGAAGGGAGCATCATGATTGGAGCGCGGTACATGCTAGGCCTGCAAAGCAGTCGAAGTATGAGTGCTGGGTTGCAAGCAGTCAGCTGGAGGAGATGACCGCATCGATGGAGCTGCGCTACATCAGTATTGCTACTGGCCATGACATTAAAGACAAAGTGGTTTTGAAAGGTGTCCGCATCGCACCCAACGGCACGACAGAGCTATTCCAGGGCGTCATTGACAACGAGCGAGAAGAGCCCCACGTTCTTTCAGCCCGCATCTGGGTGAACCACGAGCTGGTGTCTCGCGACTGCGACTGGCCGCAGCCATTGAAGTATCTTGACTTTACCGATCGGGGTGTGAGCGTCGAGTCGGAAAATGGCACAATTGCTGTGAGGGCCAAGAAGCCGACCAAAGGACTTGTCTTCGAGGAGCGAGAGGGAGTACTTGTGACGGACAGTGCGCTGGACGTTGTGCCAGGTGACGAACAGACCATCAAGGTGAGAGGAATGGACATGGATAGCAAGGATCTCGATTGGACGTTCCTGGGAGCACCATAAGGAGCGATAAGGTACAAAAGATCGCAGAATGAGGACAGTTGACCAGATCGTGTGAAGGTAGTAAAGGCCAACAGTAAATTGTACATTTTCATTCAAATCAAATCAGCAAGCTAGTTCGTATGATGCTGAATACATGCCGCTCGCAAACAGATCCAGCGTACTTTTAGGTATCATCCACGCCAAAACACCTCAACAAAGCTTGGCTGTCTGTTCTTAAGAGGCTTTCCCATTCGCACCTCCCTCAACCTGTGGCATGGACTCTTGCTGCTGCACTGCGGCCTCGAGCTTCTCGACCGCATCTGGTGCAGACGCAGGTGCGCCATTCATCTCCTTTGCCAACTGGCTGACACCTGAGCCAGGGACATCCAGGGACTGTGCGTCAGACTTCTTAGGTTTGAACGGCACTGGTGTGCTTGGTCTTGAGCTCAGGAACTGTGAAGAATGGTAAGCGATAAACCCTTTGCAAGGCAGTGAGAAAGTGCTTTGAAAGGAGAGACTTACTGAAGATGCAGCGGACAAGAGAGCAAACAGAGACGATTGAACCACATCTTCGTGGATGCCAACGCCCCACACTTTCTGTGCCTGGCCAGAAGCCGTGCACTCGATGAAGGTTGCGGCTTGCACGTCGCGACCCTTAGCCTCAGCACCCTTGCGTTCAATGGCGTGTTCCTTGTAATCCGAGATGTCAAGGTCGATACCGAGCGTCTTGAGCGCATTTGCCAAGGCCGAAAGAGCGCCGTTGCCGGTGCCTGAGATTCGGTGCTCGGTACCGTCGATTTCGATAATGCCGTCGAACTTTCGGCGAAGGTTGCGAGAAGAAGCTGTCTTGCCCTCCTGTGGTGGGGCTGGGGATGCTGATCGGTCGGCTGAAATGTTGTAGTCGACTAAGCTGAATCTTGGGTTGCGGTTCAAGTGGTAGGCGTCAACAAAGAGATCCTTGATCTCATTCGGCAGCAGCTCACGCCCAAGCATGTCAGTCTCTCGCTGCACGATCTTGGAGAACGCAACCTGGAGACCTCGGGGCAGATCAAGCTCCAAAGTGCGTTTAATGATCCAGGCCACACCGCCCTTGCCAGATTGTGAGTTGACTCTAATGATAGCTTCGTATGTACGGCCAATGTCTTCTGGATCCAGAGGGAGGTAAGGCATAGTCCACGGATCTTCTTTCGAAAGCCCGGCGGCTTCGCGTGCTACAAAGCCCTTCTTGATGGCGTCCTGGTGTGAGCCAGAGAAGGCACAGACGACCAGTTGACCACCGTACGGCTGTCGTGGGTGCACCGGGATCTTATTGCTCTTCTCCACAATATCAATGACGGAGTTCAAGTCGGAGAAGTCAATGCCTGGGTGGATGCCTTGCGTGTACAGGTTGAGACCCAGAGTAACCAGATCAACATTGCCAGTTCTCTCGCCATTGCCAAACAGCGTACCCTCTACTCTGTCGGCACCAGCCATCTGTGCAAGCTCAGCGGCTGCGACCGCACAGCCCCGGTCATTGTGTGGGTGCAGCGAGACACAAATCTTCTCGCGCTCACTGATGTTGCGGCAGAAGTACTCAATTTGATCGGCGTACACGTTTGGCGTGCTCATTTCCACAGTGGCAGGCAGGTTGAAGATAATTGGGTTCTCCTTGGTCGGTCCCCAGGCTTCCTTGACGGCCTCGCAGACCTCGACTACAAATTCGGGACTCGAATCGGAGAAAGTCTCTGGACTGAACTCGTAAGCCCATTCTTCTACGCCGCCGCAGTCGGGGGCATCCTTGGTTATGGATCGAGCGTATTTAGTGCACTCTACTGCCAACGCCTTGCTCTGCTCGTTGGTCATATTGAAGACAATCTGCTGGAAGCATGGGCTCGTCGCCAGGTAGAGATGCAGAATAGCCTTCTTGCTACCCCTCAGACTCTCCACTGTAGGCTTGATCAGTTCCTTCCGGCACGGGCTTAGGACCTGCAGCCAGACATCGTCCGGTACCATGCCTGGTGTGGTCACCAGGCGCCTTGTGAAATCGTAATCGGTGCCTCCGCTGCTGGGGAAGGCAATCTCGATCTCCTTGTAGCCTAGCTTGACGAGCATCTGGAAATAGCGCCATTTCTGGTCTCCGTCCATGGGGTCTACGAGAGATTGGTTGCCATCACGGAGGTCGGTGGCCAGCCAGCGAGGGACCTTGTCCACTACCTTGGAAGGCCATTGCCTGTCTGGAAGGTGAAGCGGCTGGAAGCGTTTGTACTTCTTGCTTGGGTCCTTGAGCATCGGCATGGCGAATTACGAGCGCTGTCCTGCGGGATCCTGGTGAAGCCGATCACGGCCAGGCAGTCAAGTGGTGAACTATGTTACAGCGGCGAATTGAACCAAAGAAGTCCACCCAAAATGCTTTGGGATACAAATTCTCACACGAAATGGGGCAAAGACACTGGATTTTGAGCTGTGGTGAAACACCCAATGACTGTTTTGCGGTTCCGTGTGACTGAACCTAAAGAATTTGGACTTGGGTTGCGGGGTGCAGCGCCGATGACGGAGCCGCTTCGTCTTCACATGATGGCGGGGCATTTGAGGGCTCGTAGAAGTGGGTATCATACCACAGGAAAATAAGCAAAATTGACATCCAACCATAAAGTTGAAGTACATATGGAATTACACACAGAACAATAATAATTCGCATGCCTGCGAGAAGGATGTGCACTTTAGCAGTAACCACAATCTCCGGCCTAACCTCGTTGCGCGACGCAACATCTCCAACGCTAAAATGAAGTTCAAGATGTCGAACGCTGCAACATGAATAAATGCTCTGAACTCCCAGTCCCTTAACTCCCAATGCCATGGGAGAAAGCCTTGTGGATAGGCGACACCGCTCACATCAAGCCCAGCGCCTACAACTTCGATGCAGGCCCGTCCTGTTTCAGGCGAACAACACCCTGTAACAGACAGTCAGCAAGATCAATTTCTCACACAACTCACTTGACCATTCAAAGGACAATCAGAAAACTCACCTCTTGTACACAAGTGGCCACCAATCTTCCCTCCCGCGTGTACATGCGCTGCATGACGAGTCCCCTCCCATCGCCGCTCCACGGGCTCTCGCACTCCGTGAACATCCACTCGTCCGCCCGGAAGTCTTTGGGCGAGTGAAAGTAGATGGTGTGATCCAGACTGACCATCATTCCAATCTCCGGCCTCTGATCTCTCATCACAATGTTCCCACTAGCGTCGATCTCGACTGAGCGGAGCTGCTCGATTATATCCTCGTCCATGCCTTGCATTCGGCGCAGGGTCGCTTCGTCCATGGATTTCAGTCGGCGGATGACATCTGGCGTGATGCCTAGGTTGGTA